>JAZHYW010043516.1:0-45235 GCA_037355805.1 Ixodes ricinus
ACCGACGCCGGGTTGTAACCGCGAGGCAGCGGCGTCGGACGCAAGGGAACGCACCTGGAAGACGAACATGTGCCTGCCCTCCGGCACCGGCCCCACGTACACCGTATCCAGGATCTGGTCGTAGTCCTCGCTCTCTGCGGAGCCCACGTAGATGATCTTCCACTCGAGATCTGGGCAAAGAGGGGGATGCAGCCGCCTTCAGGGCGAGCCGCGGGGCGCCAGACGCGGTGGTTACCTACCCTCCTTTAGGTCCTCGATGCACTCGAAGGTGATCTCGAACTGAAACGGGTTGAGGAACAGCGACGGGTTGTCGAGAACGACCACGTTGCACACGTGCACTTTGGCCATCCTGAGCCCAGCGAGCAGGCACTGTCAGCCGGGCGGCTGCTGCAGCGGCCAGAGGCGGACTCGCTTGCCCGAGACGACGCGTCAGCGGGGCATGCCCGGCGCACGCGTAGCCGTGCACGGAACAACCGTTGAGACCAGCTTTAGCGACACAGGAGCGAGCTCGAGTCCGCCAACGCGCGTACCTCGTGTCCAGAGCAGTTCGCACAACAACGCAAATCACACCGAACACAGCCGACGCAACCACCGTACACGGACCCCACGAGCCCTCGAAAACATTTGGCGGGAAACAAAATAAGCGGATCGGTGCTGTCGGAGCATCTATACTAAATAGTCGCTTGTTTTATCACTATTGAAGCTTTATACGCTCTAAAATAAAATTTAGTTAATTTTTAATCGATTCAATATTTTTATTAGGAGGCTTTTATTTATAGATGAATGTGCGTCGTGCTGCGGGACTGCCGTGAACGGCTGACGACGGACAAGGGGGTGGGTGCGCCCGGGGTTCTTGTGATGAGTGGGCTGATTTCTTCCTCGATCGGGCTTAACTTTGGGGCGAAAGAACGGATGACGTCGCCAGCCGTGAGGGTGCACTGACTGAGGACACGCCGCGACCATCCCCGCCTTCTCCAGCATGGACGCCCAAGGCTGGCAGGTGACAAAGGTCTCTCTAGCCGCGCTCGCAATTTCCGCCTCACGGGTCCACTCGCCGTCCAGCCGTCGGACGTTCCCGTGACGCGACCCTTGGTCCGACGCATTAGTCACCAGCTGTCGACACGAAACACGCGACGTTTCCGCGCACACGCTGCCCGTGGCCGTTGCTCGATCGCTCGGAGGCGTCGATCACACGGTCCAACGGTCTCGGGCCGGTCCCTCGGTGAGCGGCTGCATTCTTGACGTCGCTTTTGCAGGCTCGGGCCCTGTACGACTTCGAGCCCCAGGCGGCTGGCGAGATCACTATCTGGGCGAACGAGACGGTCACGGTCATCAACAAGGTGGGTCCACCCCTCCCAGCAGCGCGGCGGCTGTCCCCCTGCGCGACGCAATCGACGGCCACGCTTTCTTGTTTTTTACGTTCTTCAAGCGCGCTGTCCACGCATTGTGGCGCTTAAATCGAGGGCCTCGCATTCCTCTGCTCTGGTGTCTCCGATGAAAGGCTTTCACTCCTCAAAAGAGGACTGGGAGAAACCACATCACGTGTTCATGCTTGCTCTCCTGGCGCTCCTTCACTTCCCACCCGAGCAAATGGTCTCGCATCGGTGCACTCGTGGCCCGGGTTAGGGTCGTTGGTCTGGGTTCAAAAGTCTGCCTCTTTGCTCGCGTCAGTACGCCTCGTTTCCTGCTGGTGTTTCTGACCCATTTGCCGCGGCATTGTGGTTTTGGTGCGGGTAAGCCTGCTTTGTTTTCTCGCGTTTTTGCATGTTGTATTTCTTGTAACACCAGATATGTTTCGTCATTCGAATTCTACGACAAAACTATCACGCAGGACAGTGACATCGGGACTTCGTGTAACGTTATGACGTCACATAACAGCTTAACGTCACGTGACGTCATACACACACACATAGCATGTGCCCAGCTTGTTCACAACACATTCTGTGCTCCCCATTCTTTGTCAACATAATCAAACTAGTCTTATCTTTTCTCTTTTTTTAACGCGAATATGGCGAAACATGCTGTCTTTCCATAAACTAGGGTCTGTTTGGAGGGTTTTAATCCTGTGTAAATCGTTGGTTGCGAAAACTACAGCCCAAAAACTACCGCTTTTAAAACACTTTAGACTTCCCACAGAAATCGGTTTCTCAATGTATCACACTGTATTTTACTACTGAGGTGCAAGCAGGTGATGAAAGTTGACAGTGAATAAAAACAAGAAATTGTGCATTAAAACTTGGGTTTGGGCTAGCTGGTCGATTACTGAATAAAGGGTTAAAAAGCGCAAACAAATGGGGACAGTGAAGAGACACAAACGACAGGACATGCGCTTCCTTTTATTTTAATGTAACTGGTTTTTAATAACACCATTGTCACCTTTATATATACACATTGCCCAAACCACATCGCATTCAATCGCCACAATCAGAGCCAGCTTTCCGGAAACACAGTCTTAATCTGAAGAAAATACACAGACGGAGCGCTGATGCAATTGTTTTCTTTCTTTTTTATGTAGAATGCGTCTATAATCTCTTTCCGTTTTTCTTTTGCCTTTCTTAAGAACTTTATGCCAGTCGGGTCAGGTTTACACCCACATCGCCTACAATGGTCAGCAAGATGGCCCCCGCGTTGTTGCGCACATACAGATTATGTTCTCGTGCTCTATCATTGAAGCAGCACCCAGTCTGGCCAATGTAGACTCTGCCACAAGTAAAGGGAATCTCGTAAACCACATTGGTGACGCACGCAGAAGCGCCTGTCCTGTCGTCCATGTTTCTTTCTTTGTCCCCGTTTGTTTGCGCTTTTTCAACCTTTTATTCAACAAGGAATGGACTTACCTCGCTCAAAAGAAAAGAAACAAAAACCTGTTCTGGGCAGTCTGCGTCGTCACTTCACAAACCATGCACGCATGGGGACAAGCGCTGCCTACAGATGGCGTACACCACGTCGAGGGACGGCCGGACGATGGTTATGATAGCACACATTTTTGCAAAAAGTACCCGAATCGATTGGTGCTCCCTTGTAAAGCCCTCGATGCACTTGTGTTTCAAGTAAGCGTCAAATGCTACAGTGCATGAGGCCTGTGTCTCGAGCGCCTTTTGGAAGCAAATGACGGCGCAGCACTGAAATGGGATGCCATTAGAAGCAAACGGCGGCAGAGTTCCCGCTTGTGGCACGTTTCTTTCACGTTTCTACAACAATGGTTGACGGTACCTGTAAGCGTAAATTTTGTAAAGGGACTTTACTCTCTTTATGTGTCGAACGCCACCTGTCGGCAGCACTTATCCCTACGCATGCATGGTCTTTATCTTTATCCCTACGCATGCATCGTCTGAGAAGTGGTGGTATAGATTGTTCAGAACAGGTTTCTATTTTTTTTGTTTTAACAAGGTAAGTTTTTTTTCTTTTAAACTGTAATCTGCTACTACCTGCTTGCACCTCTAGTAAACTGCAGCACGATACGTTGAGAAACCTTTTTTTACGGGCTATCTAAGCTGCTTTAAAAGCGTTAGTTTACACGCTGTGCTTCTACTGACTCCCGTGCATAACTGGTCATTGCCGCAACAGCACACATTGGCTTTGTGTAAAGTCTTGCCCAAGTAGATATAAATTATTTCCACGGATCATATCATACGATAACAATGCTAAAGCGATATTGGACACGAGTATGTTTCTGAATGCCGAGGTATGAAAATTTGCTTTGGAGTGAGATTGAAGAAATTTTGCAACACAGCCATCTCGGGTGAGACCTTGAAGGTGAGTACTTCGCACGAGAGTTTGCCCGCATGCACATACCCCTAGGGGTGGAAGGATTGCATAAATGTTCACTTGTAGCAGTTGAAAACCTTGTGCTATTGTGAATTTTGGTTATTTGTTACACCCTTGTCCCGGAGTGTTCTAGGATGGGTAACATTAAAAAGTGTGTGGGAGATGTACTCAGAGCTAGGGACACGGTTAGGAGGTGCAGGCGGCTTGCAGGCGTTGGTAAGCGGGAAAATGGTTGGGAGGCAAAACATTGAGTCTCGGAGATCCTTGAACCATGTCTTTACTCTGTGTTGGTAGTTGCATCGGTCTCGGTACCAGTGGAAGCCCTAAACAGGATTGATATTCTTTCTAAACTGACGGGAGGTAACTATCTACAGTGGCAAGCAATTGTCATCATTGATGGTTTTACACCTTCTCCTACACCCTTTCACTCAGCAGCTCAAAGGTACCTCTAGCTAAGGTACCTCTTGTAGAAGGAGCTGGCGATCATTACCACACGGCGCACAAAGGTCCCTTTAACCAAGGGAAGGCCTATGTTGAAGGGGAGCTAGGCCAACCTCCCTTTACAGGGAGGTTGGCCATGAACTCGAAATAAAAATAACAAATATATAAATTTACTGTTTTTAAAATACTCCTTCTAACAAATTGAATATGTGTAAGTGGCAATTATTGGATGAATTCTTAACACAAACATGATAAACAATGCTAGCGAGGAACATATACTCGTGTTAGAAGGTTCAGTCATCACGGGTTCCGTTTAACGGGTCCATTTCAAAATTATGCCCACTTAAAAGACAACATGACGGCGCACGCAGAGAACACCATCGAGCTCCGAAGTCTATGTATTTTACTCACTTCCAATCATTGGCGTGTGCTGCTCAAAGTGCATGTTTGGCAGCTTTGGACATTTGTTTTCAGAGGTCCTGAAGGGATGCACCTCATCTTAGAGTTAGCCTGTACAATGCCTGCCGCCAGTGGTTTCTTGTAAGACAAAGCAAAACAACAGCAACTACAAGAAACTATGTAGGCCCAATGGCCTTCAAAGTAATATTTGACCACAGCCTAGAAACTTGGTCTCGTCGTGGCGGCCGCAATGCCTCGCCAGTCTGAACAGGCCTAATGCATGGGAAGATCGCAAACCTTTTTCAGGGCACCATGCGCGAATCCGTCGGCAAATCGTTCCTAGACAAATTTTTCACTTCGAAACGATACCTCAGCTTCTTCATTGAGCCGCCCTGAGGTGTGCGTTGCACTGCTCGCTCGAGCTTGTCCCCGTTCCATTCCGCCATGTAGAAAGGGTTTTCCTCCTTGCTCATGCTAGTTCACGTGCCACAAATCATTAAGATTAGCCTGATACAAAGGGTATGGCCAGTACCACCCATCCATACATTCATCCTCTGTTTATTCACCGTGTGATACCAATCGCCCTTTACCAAAGGTACCTTGAGCTAAGGGACCTTAGCTAAAGGTACCTCTACGCTGTTGTGCGAATGGGGTATTAGTTTGGGTACTTTTCTGACATAGTGGGTGGAACCCTGGCTAAGCCCAACATTGGTGGGGCCGGCTTTGGCGGAACTCTGGGCCCCCGCCTCACTGGCCTTCTAATCGCAGGACATAGGAGAAGGCTGGTGCGAGGGGCATCAATTGCCGCGGCGAGACCGGCCTCTTCCCTGAAAACTATGTCGAGGTGAGCTGCAATTTTCTTTCAACTAATTCCTGCGTGTTCATAGAACACGGATCAGCTGTAGACCTTTTTCAAGTAACGGGTGCCGTCTGGGGGCAAGATAAAATTATGATTTGCCATAGGAATGGCTACGCATACAAAACCAGATATTTAATGATTTCCTCTACATAGACCTACTGCCCAAAAGCAGGTATGCAAAACACATAAAACATTTGTGAAATATATGACGTAAGTTTATTTATCTACTCAAAAATGTTAGAGAAATACGGGCCTTCATTAACCAAGTCCTAAAGCGTTGGGAACCCGTAGTTTCAAAGCCAATTCAGTTTTTTTCATAAGGGAACACTATTTGCACGTGGAGAACAGCAGCATCTTTTCCATCTGCAGTGTGTTGGAATTCTTGTACCATCGCCGATACGCCAGTTCCCATGTTGTCCGTCAACAACCCGAGTCCAACCTGGTTCTTTCACGGGAGCGGGGCTCCGCTCCCTTTTATTGGTCTCATAAAACAAAATGCTCAAAACACTCAATCTAAACTACAAATACACGCGACATGAAACATAGATTAACACTGGACAACACACATAGAGTAGCACATAGGAACAAAGAGGGCCCCCAGGCCTGGTGTCCCGCAATTACCTGAGAGCAGTGTCTTGCACTTGTCTGTTCTCGAGACCTCGGAGTCTTAAGAAGGCCTTTCTCCCCCCGGTTCCCCCTCTTATATCCTTACCCGCCCTGGGGCGCCTGCAGCGCCATCCGGTGGCTAGGAGAGAAAGCGGCACGTCGGGAGCCGAATTTGAGATCCCGATCGACCCCGCGGCAACACGACCATGTGATCGAATCTGAGGCGAGGCAACTGGATAGCCGCCTCGCGGCAACGATGCTAGAGTGGTTTGATGGGCGCCTTCATGAATGCACGGCTGCGCCATAGGTGGTGTCATTTGCTTCACTCACTTTTTCTTCTTCAAGTGCCCTAACCCATTGACATACGCCGATAGTGAAGTGCCTGTCGACCTATTGATATTTTCTGGCGTAGTCCTATATATGCCAGGATTCTGTGAGAAGTTGTTGGCGAATGTTGGTTTCCACGCTAATTATACAGTGGTGGTCGTCATCACAGTGCTCTGCAACAGCACTCTGCTCCCGGTCAAATTTTCGCACATCATTCTTGTGTGGCAGAGTTCTTTGATGGAAGTTATTTGTCTCGCCGATGTAAGTGGCAGAGCATTTAGAACAGAAAAGTACTGCAGTCATTCGCCGCAAGTCCCAATCTGTTTGTGCGCTATGTGGATGATTGCTTCTTTATCATCAAAACATTGGAGGTTAGCTTTCTGGAAACATATAAACTCCGTTGAACCGGCCTTCCAGTTCACGGCAGGACGCGAAAAAGACCACAGCTTGCCGTTCCTAGATGTGCTTGTCAAGCAACAAGGAGATCTGACATTTGCAGTATACAGAAAACCAACCTACACGAGACATCATCTCCTCTTTGACTCCTACCACCCTATGAGTCACAAAGCCTCGGTGGTTACAACCCTTCTGTCCAGAGCTAAGAACATATGCTCCTCAGAGACAGACAGAAAAAAAAAAAGAAGAAAGAGCCATCACCGATCTAAAAAAGAACGCGCTACACACGCAGCTTCATCGGTCGTGTGGCCCGCCGTCAAAATCATGGTCATCGGACCTGTGGCCTCATAATGGTGACGCTTGTCTCGCCAGAACACCCGCATCTGCATTCCTTACATAAAGGGGACCCAGCGAAGCGTTAGCACGTGCACTGGCAAAGAAGGTATTCAGGTAACCCACAAGCTGGTGTCAAAGCTTAGGCACCTGATGCCACGACCCAAAGGCCGCCCTCCTAAAGAAAAAGCACAAGGGGTTGTATACCAAATTCCGTGTTCGGAATGCTCCTGCCACTTACATCGGCACACAAGAACGATGTGGAGAAAATTTGACCGGAAGCGGAGTGCTGTTGCTCAGTGCTGTGATGACAACGACCACCGTATCGATTTTGACAACACGAGAATAATGAGCGTAAAAACCAACATCCATCAACGACTTCTCATAGAATCCTGGCATACCCAAACTACACCAGAAAATATCAATAGGTTGACAGGCACTTGACCATCGGCGTATGTCAACAGGCTAGGGCACTTGAAGAAGAAAAAGTGAGTGAAGAAAACAACACCACCATAGATGGAAAAGAAGTTGCTGCTCTCCATGTGCAAATAGTTGCCCCTGATGAAAAAAAAACTAATTGGTTTTGAAACGTCAGGACTTAGTTGGTGAAGGTTTGTATTTCTCTCATTTTTGACCAACCAGACATACTTCCATCAAACATGCTTACGTTCAAAAATGTTATCGTGGACTGTTTAGACTGCACATGACAAGTCAAAATTAAGTTTGTTCATCAGGCCAAAGAAGTTGTCTAGCTATGACTATTAAGCAGGGGGCAAATGAGCGATAAAACTGGGCACTGCGCAGCAGTTTTCATAGCAACTTTCGCAGAAGCTGTGATGTGAATCTATGCCCTGCTGCCACGTCACAGCGTCCGCACGAGTTGCTATGGAAATTTTCGTGTGGTGTCCATTTTCATCAGCTCACGTGTGCCCAGCTGGAGCCCCATTGAGGGCACTTCTCATCGAGCACCGGTGCACTGCAGAGAAGCAACACCTGGGGAAGCAAGCTCCACAAGTGTTGTCTCTCTGCAGTGCACCAGGTGCTTGGAAAGAAGCGCACTCAACGGGGCTGTGAGAACTAAAAAGTATGAATTATATGAAAATGCCGTTCGAATTAAGTGGGTCATAAATACATTAAAAACATAGGGGGACAACCAACATTTTGAAACTTGTTTGAATTAACCGGAAGTATGAAATATCCGAGTTTGAATTATCACGAGCCTACTGTAAAATTGCGGACGGTTGCGTGACGCAGTTAATCCAGCCACAGCAGCCTGCGCCTGCAGCGGAGGGCCCCCATCGGTTCCCCCTCCCCCGCTGCCCCCGCAAGAGGAGGCAGCAGGCTACGACAACGGGGACGACTGGGACGATGACTGGGATGATGACGACTCTAACCAAGGGGCACAGGTGGGCCAGCCAAGTTGGAGTAACCTAAACAACAATGACTATCGCCTTGCTTTTTTTTTTTTTTTTTTTTTTTTTGCCGCGCAAGCGGGGTCACGTTTCAAATATGCCTAAAGCGCTTGGCGTTTAGGCATATGCCATTGACATACATGACCCCCTCTCCGCTGATGAGGAGTTGGTGGTAAAAGAAAAGGAAAGCAATATTATTTTATGCCATTGGCATTAACTGTGGCCTATGGCCCTTAGCCAGTGCTACATGCTCATAGCTGAATTCTGCCAGATTGGCATGTACTTCGTGAGACAAAAGGTATGTTCTATTTGCATAGTGTTTATAGTGCCTCTTCAATCTCCTCCCTTTGTGGGCACACCAAGCCACTGGAGGTCACTGTTTGAGGATTTTGTGAATATATCAAACCATTGATGTCACATGACACCTTGACCTCATTGAGCATACATTCGCTGACTCGAAAACCCTCGAAGCTAATCCTCCAAATGTTCTGCTTTTAAAAAGCAATTGGGCAGATGTCATAACTCGGCAAAAGCATGTGTATCTAGGGCAGGGTGAGTGAATGGCACCCTTTCTGTGGCAGGACCAGCCCCAGCAGCTGTCTGGGCCGTGCAACTATGGCCTGTTTCTCTCCCAACCGGTCGGCCCAGCAAGATGCCGGAAGCAGGGGGACGTGGCCGCTCGTGGAGGCACGGTCATGCGCTTCAACAGGTCGGGATGGGCTCCCAATGCTCTTTGCTTCGTCTGCTTGTACACGGCGTGGGCTTTACATGGAGGGAAAGAGTGAGAACGCCAAGCTTAGATTGGAAGGATTAGTGGGTAGACACAAAGGCTGACTGCCTTTGTCTCTATTTAATGTCTTTATCCAATCGGAGTGAACAAGAGCGTCGTCTGCTCCTCGCGCAGGGTCCGGCGTTCGAGTGCCAGATGCGTTCATTTACTGTTTGTGTATTTCAGACTCTTAAAGGGCCCTGCAACAACTTTTTGACTGGTTTTTTAATTTGCACCAACCTGAGCGCACAGAACGTAGTAACTTAATGAAACTTTCTTTTCTCGAATTTCACTTTTATTCTGAAAGTTACAGGCAAATTAGAATTACAAAAACAAGCAAAAGTAACCTCCTTTATGACGTCCTAGGTCCTGGCTTGAGTGGCCGTGAACTAGAGGAGGGGTAGTGATCTCATCGAGCGCTCACGGCTGCCGCACTCCGTGTCGACGGCTCGAGAGGGCACCACTAAAGCATGTGTTGGATAGGCTGTATGAAGCGGGCGGCCAGGGCGGCTCGCATTGCACTTGACTGCGTGATTAAAGACTATTTTGGCATAACACTTCATTGGCCACAAACGACAGCAAACACGGGGTAAAGATCAGTTCAGAACGGGAGCCACTTCGCGCTGCCATACCTCCAAATGGCCAAATCGCCAGCAGGGCCCGCGCCGAACGCCTTCAGAACGTTCGGAACCGGTCAGATCCTCGAGCCAGTATACGACTGTGGCGCCGCCGCGCCACATCCGGGACCTTTCTACGCTCTTCGTTCGTCACCGCCTCGTCCCACCAGCCCTTTCTAATATGCGCCGTGTTTTTTCGCCGCTTGGTGGCGGGTATGTCGACGGGTCATTTCTTGTTTGTGTAGTTTATAAACTGCATTTGTTTCTTTTCTGATCTAAAATACTGAACAAAAACTACATTTACAAATAATTGAAATGGTTCGCGACAATTATATTTTGTATCTCGACTAAAAAAAAAGCTTTTAGCGGCTCTGACCAGTAGTAAGGCCAGGACCAAAGACGTCGCATATCGCGCGCTTTCGGCACCGCGGGTCGCCCTCGTAGGTGGAGGAGGTTTACGTATCGTCCAGTTAAAATATGACTCGCTGATATTTAGTTACTCTCTCCATGCCTCCTGGCTTGCCCGAACCCCAAGAGACGTGAAAACCGCAAAAAGGTAGACGCTTAAATATGATTGCAGGGCCCCTTTAATGCATTAATTTTGTGCAGAGATTGTTGGGCCCCTGCCAATTCGTTTCAAAGTGCTGGACGTCGCATAATTGAGGTTTCTGCGTGATAATAAAAAGAAACGCTCGCAACATTCGCACGTCCCCCTGCTTTGTTGAACAGGGGTGGGGTGGGGGGGGTCGTAGAGGCTCGTCTCTGTCTCTTACTATCATTTGGTGCGTTCCCACCACGATCAGTGTGTCCCTGACCTTTGGAAGATGGCACCTAACAAAGACTCTTAGGTGCGCATACGTGTTGGTGTCGGATAACTCTGTGCGGCTTCTCTGTGGCATCGCATGCAGGTTCTCCAACTTCGTCAAGTCGGGAGGGAGTCGTGGCTGCTGGGACAGACCAAGGTGTCCGTGCCCGGGGAGGAGCAGGTCACCATCGTGGTCAGTCCCCATCTTTGCCCACTTGGCTACCATGAAGACGGAAGGGGTGGCTTTTAACGCAAAATGTGTTATAGGGCTGGTTCACACAGCCCCGTTTTCTTACGTTACATGATGTTTCGAAAGCTTGCGTCTGGTTACACCACGAGTCACGGGGACATCTGTGCTTTGTGTTTGGCGTGGCTACCAGTTCAAGAAGATGGCCAGGCACGCAACATTCGGGACACACATGTTTCGGCGACTTATGCGTAATGCAAGAAAAAGCGAGAAAACGGTGCTGTGTTGTTGCAGACACTCCACATTTAGCACACTAGTGTCCCGATAAACTAGGTAGGACGTACGTTTCAAACTGGCAGCAATGTTCGCATGACCCTGCGACATTACATGACACCATGAAATTTTCACACAACAGGGCGTCACTTTGCACTGTGTTACATGACACTGTGTCTGCATAATGCTAGCCTGGTACCTAAAGGGATGACCTCCGTGTTTAGCAGGACTCTGGAGGTGTGGTGTGCTGGGGCGGTGCGCATGGATCCCTACCAGTGTAGAGGTCTCTTCTCCCAAGAAGGAGAGCAAGTTCAAGGGAGCTTCAAGAACTTCATCGCCTACCAGCTCACACCTTCGGTGAGCGTCTCCTGCCCTGCCTGCAAGGGAGTTCGAATAGTATTTTGTAATTTTTGCTTTAATTTTGGATGACAACACAAAAAACTGCCCTCTGACGCATCTGGTGTCACAACGAACAAGTCGGACGGCAGTTTTTTTGTTACGTAGCAGCTGCAGATGTAATTACCAGGTGTTTAATGGGAGTGGCATGAGTAGACGCAACAACCCAGAAAATATATTATCCGAGCGTTTATCAACGAGCTGCTTCTGTTGTTCAGTTACTTCTTTTTTGGTAGTTTGGGTAGGACTTTTGAAATAACCCATTCGAATGTGGCTTTGGCATTCTCGTGGGACAATTGCCCTGTTTTTATGAGGAATAGACATTTGACATTTGGGCAGTGTTAGATGAAGTTGGAGTTGCAATTAAAGGGAAATGTGCCGGTCCAGTCTGAGACTCGTGTTTAAGGAAATTCTTTACTACCTTCAATTCTTTTTTAACGTCGGAAGGGGAGCATTTAGCCATTGCAATAGCTTGGAATAAACGAGGACAAAAGGAGAGGACACAGAACTACTACTAATATGAACTCTCTCACTAACTCGCCCAAGCTTTCATCTTAGTGTTTAGCCAATTAGTGTAACCTCTGTCAATTTTATTAAACCGTCGGGGGACCCAAGCATAGAGGTGGGATGTCGCTCTCTTTGGAATAATTTGAATAAATAAACTTTCCCCCGAGAGTGCTTTTTTATGAGGTTTTTTTCATAGGGGCTGTCAGCAGTGCCACAATAATCTAATAGTTTGAGTGAAATTGTAGGTCTGGCAAAGCCTTATCAGAGCCGATGTCCCACACGATGGAAGAGACTGAGCGCTATAACCCCTGGGTGGTCCGCCCCCACCCCGCGAGCAGATCAGAGTCACCGCTGCGACAGGTTCGACTGCTGGCTGCATCCGCTAGCACGTAACTCGCGGAGGGAGTGCCACGGACACACAGAAAAGAGGGACACCCAGGGGTTTATTGGCTCAGGTTAAATACAGACAATAAGACTAGTAACGACAAGGGGGAGGGTCTTTACCTTGCTATACTTTCCCGAGAGCGTGGTCGGAGGTGGGTCCACAGAGCGCGTGGCCGCACGTCCGATCAGTCTCAGAGTCCCGCAGAACAGTCCTCTCAGAGCAGCCAGAGGATGCGCTCTCCTTCTTCCTCGCTGGCGGAAGAGTGGCGAGAGTAGGCAACCAAGATGTCTGCCTCCCGGCCACGATAAGGCACGCTTTTGTCGGAAACCAGGCCGCTGCCGACGCATCGCCGCACGTGGCCGGAAGGCTGGATCAGGGAAAGGGAGCGAGGGGATCCCAGTCCGTATGAGGTCCTTGCGGTGGAATGAATGAAGTCATGCTCTAGAATATCTTCCTGGTTCTCAAAAGTTGATTTCTGGCTGTTCTAAAGGGTGCTCCAAAGGACTGGGTGGTCGCCCTACGTTTGTGGATATTTTGAGAGTCTTTCCTTTTTTATACCCCGACAGCTTATAGGGTTATTTCACTTGACATATTTTGGGTTCGAACTCCCACCGTACACCAGATCGCTGAACATTTGCCCTACGTCTGGTCGCCAGAGTCCTCCCGCGCCGTGGTCGACTGCGCCGGCCAGGCTAGTCGGGAACATGAAGAGAGGAACGTCGGCTGGTACTTACTCTTACACGTGTCGTTCTTTGTTCCGACTTAAGACCAGCCGGTGATAGGGAACTGCAGTTCTCGTTGAAACATTCTCTCGGTAGATGCTGCCGGTGACTCCGAGAAGAAAAAAAAAAAAAAGCAGAGTAGGAGTGGGTTTATGCAGCTCGCAAAGATCCTCGCGGTCGTGCTTACTGGGTTATGTCTGCAACGAAGCCACTTGCCGTGCTTGTGCATTCCGACCAACACCAATAACTAACCGGTCTGCGTGCAAACTAACCGGTGAAAGCTTGGAGGCTGTTCGTCGACCACGGTGGAATGCGGGTTATCCGAAGCGAAGAGATTTGTGAGACAGCCTGTTAGTCGGACTCGGCACGCCAGGTAGGCATGTGCGCATCTTTCCGGGTGGGGGGGGGGCGGTGCTATGGCTGAGAGCGTGCGTTCGATACAAAAAGGGCGCTTTGCGAGGCAGTGCCTGTCTGTCAAGTGCATGGGCGTCCCCCCGTTTGTGCAGTTCAACGGCATTCCCGTGAGCAGGCGCTACAAGCACTTCGACTGGCTTCACGAGCGGCTGCAGGAAAAGTTCTCGCTGATCCCAGTGCCCCCGCTGCCGGACAAGCAGATCTCCGGTGAGTGCGGGGGAAGAATGCTCCGTTCACCTTCGAGCCGACGCCGAGGCGGCAATCGTAGGCTAGCCTGCACTCCTTGCTGTAACCTTCGCCGCCCTGTAAGTTTACAGACAATACGAGTAGATATAATCACGGACAGAAAGAGAATCGACCACGGCTTGTCTTTCGAATTCTTGGCCTCCGACATGTGCTCCTTGCCTACAGCCATGCATTAACTGTGCATGCATGCATGCTCGAGGTACATGAGACGCCGAAGCATTGTCGAAGGTAGGAACCTCTTGTTCGAGGCGGGACGACCAAAGCGCCCCCTGCCATTCCCACCTGTCATTGACTTTGGTACTGTGCAGTATTGCCGCGTATAAGTCGACCACTCCAATTCTCAATCCTCAGTAGCCAAGAGAACTAATTTGCACAAAGTAAGTCGCGTGAAATTGGTGAAGTGGACTTTTATTTGCAGACGTGGGAGTATATTTTTAAAGGGCCGCTGAACTCCCAGAAAACATGTTTTTGACCCTCTCCTGTATCTTGTCCACATGTGAGGACAAATGTTTTTTCATTTTTTTTTTCATCACAGAAAACAGTCCTGCACTGTAGTTTGCGCCACGGTGTCCTCGAGCGAGGACAAACAAAGCTTTTCCGGCTGGCTGATAGATGGCAGCGCTTGCCAGCAGTCACCCAGATGGTATACTAGTACTTCGCCTCCACTTGTAGCATTTCCAAGCAGCAGTTCGTAGAAGTAAATAATTTTTTGCCAACGAAGTTTTGCCCGAACATTGAAGCAAAAATAATTTTCAGATAGTTCTAGCCATGAATCAATATTAGCAAGCAAAATTCAGAAATGATTTATATCCATTTGTTTTGTTTACGCTCATTATATCCATACTCAAATGGGGACACTATATGCAGTAACACTGCCCTCATTTCGCTCGCGAGCTTTCGACCTCTTGCTTGCAAAACACGTTGGCTCGTACACTTGCAAGTTTTGTATCGCTCTACATTCTTACAGCAGAACTAAAAGCCTGGACAAGTTATCCCTCGCGAGAGAAGAAATTGACCCAATTTTAGACATGGCTGTTGAATCTAAAGACTGCCTTGACGTCAGCAGCGGTGAACAATGGCAGGGTGCAGAGGATATTGTGCGTTATGTTTGTGAGACGGGTGATGCACCTGTGGGCTTTGCAATGTCCCACTTCTCCCCGAGTACTTTGAGGGGTTTTGTGCATTGTGAGACTTTCCCGTTCCTTTTCCAGTTCCGCAGGGTTTCGCTTAGCAATTGTAATACAGAAATTACACAGTGCTAACATGTCTAGCCCAAATACACAACCATTTCAATAAAAGGAATTACTGCGGAACACCAAAAGTGTGATTACCTGACCACTGGAATACTTGTTGTCCTCAACTGAGGTCACGTCCTTTCTGCATTTGCAAATTATATTTCTGAGTAAATTTTTTTTATTAACTTAACATATGATGTAGAGGTGAACGTCCCAACATAGTATGCTCTTTGTTTTATATGGTAATTTTAGTTCATGCATGAGAGGGTTAACTTCCTGGATAGGATGCATATGTTTTTAACCCCCCCCCCCTCTTTAGTGATTGGTTGGGGTTGGTGGCTGCTTTCTTACATCGCAAAAATAAAAATCCTTGTACATTCGACGCAAAAATTTGGCCCTTTAAAAGGTAACGAAGGAGTTCCCTGAGTGATCAAAGTGGTTGTTTTGCTTGCTTGACCCTTCTCCCTCAGTAAGAGGGAAATTTTCGTCAGCTTCATTGTAACCACTAGACCTGGAGTGCATTGATAGAAAGGACGTGCACAACAAGCAACATTCCTCGATTCTGCTGGATCTTTAGCGGCAGCTGGTGCTTGCCTTTCGTTTAGGCCGAAATGAAGCTCTAATCACTAGCACGTTGCCTCAAGCACCCTCGAATGCGCCGGGCAGATAAAGCGTGTGACTCGCAACCTTGACTTTGGTCACACGACGGGTGAAACGAAAAGTCTGCTCATGGGTGCTACGCTCGTATTAATGCAGAATTGCGTTCTCGCCGAAGCTGACTCCAATTTAGCCTAAAAAAAGTGAGCAAAGTGTGACCAGCTGCCAAACGCCACAACGCAGCTGTGAAAAAAGTAAAACAATATAAAAACGAGAAAAAGAAAAAGCAGAAAGGAGGATTTTGAGACGCTTCAAGAAGACTTTGCCACCTGCAAAAGCTTCAAAGAAAAAATACTTTACAAAAAAATGACCGCATCTCCACATGGTGAATGATGTTGATTGGGGCGAAGCTTGGGTGGTGCTGATGATACTGATTTTGGTCATAGGTATTGCTGCTTGCTGTCGGCGTTGACGCTTTGCCGCCGCTTCCCGAGCTCTCAACTCCGGGTCCGCTTGGCGTTTTTGATGCTGTGCAGCAGCTTCTTGCGCCCTGGTCTCCGGAGCAGCTTGCTGTCTACGTAGATGCTGAGGCGCTGCATGCCGAGCTTTTCGGTCCTTTTCATTCATGGCAGTAGGAGAATGTGTGGTTTTCTTCTTTTTTCTTTTTTTAAGCAGACAGATGGGATGGCATCTCAGAACCCCCTACTCTTTTTTTTCTTCTTTTCTTTTTTCATAATTTTTTTCATCTTTTTTTCTTCCAATTTTTTTTTTTGCCCTACACGAGCACGTGAGCATGTGCTCACGTGCTCGTGAGCACGTGATCTCACGAGCAGAAGCATGAGCACCCGATGCCCGGCCTACGGCGGACGGACATACGGACATGGCTAGCCCCTAAGGAGCTTCGCCCCTAAAAAGAGGACATGCTCTGTTGACACAGCGTGGTGTGCCTAGAATGCCAAGAGCGGGGATTGCTAGCCGAGTGGGTTAGCGCACACCAGCTCGGAGCACGTGGAGCGAAAGCTTGCGCTGCAGAACCCAGGGATCCTGGGTTCGAGCCCCACCCTTGCCCGTTTCCATCTAAATGAGCATTGTTACGGCGTGCGGTCGTGTATCACTACCTGCGTGGCGCACGTTAAAGACCCCAGGCTAGCGGTCGTACTGCACTGGCTAAATTACTCATGCACAGCTGGGAGACAAATTTCCTGTTGAGGCAGACTAAGTTCTAGGCTGTATAAACATACATAGAACCGATTTTTTTTTTTTGAAGGTTGAGATTGGAGTTGGTGACTGGTGCGTTCCTGATCAAACACAATTCTCCATTTGACATTTCAATTGAAATAAAGCTGCAATATTTTTATTTTATTTTTTACTTAGAATTGATTGTGTGGGTGGGGCATTTCGTTAAATGTGTTGGGCCACACTCGGGACTTGGAGGGCATTGCTCCCGGCAGCTGAGGGTCTTGTGTGGGGACGTGCTTGTTCCAGGTCGCTACCAGGACAACTTCATTGAGCACCGGATGGCCAAGCTGCAGCTGTGGGTCAATAGGATCTGCCAGCACCCGTGATGTCGCAGAGCTCCGTCTGGATGCACTTCCTCACCTGCACGGACGAGAAGGTACTCACCGCAGATTCGTCGCCGATTTATCGTTCCAGCTCCGTCGGTGCGGGCGTCGCTTCCTCTCGTGCATCCTAATTAATGGTAAATGAGGTAACGTTCCAAGTGTTGGTTTCTTATTGCGTGGCATTTACGGGGCCAGCTCTTGGCGCCGACGTGACACTGCGTGCGAGACGTTGTAGTATCGCATGATACTGGGACGTCACGTGATGGTGCGACGTCATGGTGACGTGCGACATGATGCTACTTGACACCGTGACACCACGGAGGACCCATGAGTGCCATTCATTTGGAGCATCTTTTGTATATACCGATAGACGGGTAGTTTTTTCTTCTTTTGTCACCTGACTGGCTGCATATGTGGGGTGCAAGACTGTGGAACATATTTGGTCTGGTGCTTGTTAAGTTTTATTTGGTTTGTTCCAGCAGAAAGAAACCTCTGCGGCACTATTGAAACTAGCTTGAAAGTGAAACATCTCGTCTATCATTTTTGTCGACGCCTCACTTTTATGATAGTGGACAAATGGTCACTCTTTCGTTTGATGTCGACACCAAAATGTTTGTTTCAAGGTAGTATGAAAGCTCTCTATGTGCGGGGAATTCTCGTCTATGCGTGCTTAGCAAGTTTTTTGACAGGTGACGAGTATAGTACCAATAACTTAAGGATATGTTTCCAAACATTGCCATTGCACGGCGAGAGGAGCAGGAAAGCCATTGTCGAGACGAAAGGAGGTAGCACCCTCATTGCCCTCCCTGTCAGGCGTTAGAGAGCAAAAGCATTGCGTGTGTAACATTTTTAATGAAAGCTTCCTTATTCCTTTGAGTTTATCAAGATGGAAAGCTAGACATTTTAGTTGTGCAACTCGAGGTTCGGGAATTTGTCTCTATAGTCTGTTACAACTGAAGAAGGTAGGGCGAGGGTAAGACGGGCCGGGGAGGAGGAAGCAGACGGAACGCTGGAGAAGAGAAGGGGAAACCTCTTCCTCTCTTTAGCGTTCCGTTTGCTTCCTCCTCCCCGGCCCGTCTTACCCTCGCCCTACCTTCTTGAGTTTCAACGGACTATAGTGCACTTCACTAACTAGAATTTGAAAGAATTTCAGAATCTCATATCGTGGGAAGTTAAAGGAGCTGTGCAACGATTTTAACGTTGAAAGAATTGGCGTTTTCTAATCTTGACATTGTTCACCTTGTCACAAAGGACAGAAAACCCACCTCCTTCCTTCGAAATGTTGCGATTCCACCGCGTAATTGCCAGGCAAAAATTTGAATATTCCTCGACCTGCAGCCGCTAGCGGCGGCCAGTGAGAAACACGCGGCATGACGTCAATGGGGAATCTTGTAGAAAGATAGCAAGTTGTGCGAATACCTGCTCGATAAAAGGTAACTTTTCTATAAATCTTGTCGTTCCAACATAAATACCGTATAAATGCGTCAAAAACCTGGTATCATTGACAAAACTTTTATTATAGCGAGTTTCAGTGGCGCCATCTATCCTAGGTCCACAAAACCGTCAGCAGCGAAATAGCCGCCAGAAGCTGGAGGGGAAAGGGGACAGGGCCGGGCGGGTATGGCCGGACCCAGATGAGACTTTCCTCCTTTCTTGGCTGTGCCCGCCAGCACGTGGTCACGTGGTCGCGAGCGGAGGAGTTCTCGCTGTTCACTGATGGCTATAAAGAGAGCGCTTCACTGGAACCCCGCGCCTTCCCCATTGACGTCACAGCGCACATGACTCGGAAGTTAGTGAAGGAGTTGAGAGGCGCCGAAAACCTCAATCTTTGTCCATTTTTAAAATAAAAACTAGGACATGCAGGCGAAAGCGGTTTTTTGTTCTTTACTTCAGAAATGTCGAGGCACCAACTCCCACATTGGTTAAGCAAAGCACTGAAACTGTTGCACAGCTCCTTTAAACATGTTTGAACTTGTAGTTTGAAAGACCTTCAAAATGTGCTTATTCAACTTGAGGAGGTTAGGAAGCTTGGAAACATTTTGTGATAGAATCTTGGTTGGTCTGTGTTGGGTTGGGTTTGCATTAAATTAGGTTAGTGTCAGGTTTGGTTTGTGTTAAGTTAGTGTTAAGTGTGGTTTGCCTTGGATTAGGCTAGGTCCGGATAGGTTTAGTTAGGTTTGGCTTTGTTAGGCTAGGTTAGTGATGGGTTTGGTTTATGTTTGTTTCTGTTCGGTTTAGTTAGGTTAGTGTTGGGTTTGGTTTGTGTTAGCTGGGGTCAGGGCTGGGTTTGGTTTGTGATGGGCTAGGTTAGTGTTAGGTTAGGTTAGTGGCAGGTCCGGTTTGTGTTAGGTTAGGTTAGGTTAGGCCAGTTTAGGTGCTTGCTGACCAGTCTTCTCTGGCAGAGGTGGAAACTGGGCAAGCGGAAGGCAGAGAAGGACGAACTGATGGGCACCAGCCTCCTGGCAGCACTGCAAGTGCCCCGGGAACCTGGATCCCATCATCGTGTGAGTGCCCTTTCCCCCATAGCCCCATGAAATTGATCTTCGCGCAACCAGCGTCAAGAGTCGTGCTCACCGGTTATCCCGAGAAATGAGAAGAAATCTGGTTTTGTTCTACGGCACAGGTGCTCAAACTGGGTTCCTAGGAACACGGTGGTTTCGCCATCGGTTCCCCCAAAATCTTCTCAACTGTACTTGCTCTATAAGTGAAATGCTTTCCCCGTTTAAGCACTATCTTTGCAGATCAGAGCCACACATTGATGCATGTAAATGAGCCATACATTCCCTAATGCATTCCCTAATGCAGTAGCAGCTTGTTACAAAAGACCTTTATAGTGATGAAGATTTTGGTCTTGATACGTAAAATGCCGAGAGATGCCCCTCCCCGAAAGATAGCTCACCACTATTTTTTGCTTGATTTGCTATATTTTTTGAACACCAAAAGATATCCCATTCCCAATAATAGTAGTGTTGGGATCAATAATGGTCTCGGCGTAAATGCGGCTAGTCAACTGTGGCGGGATACAAGCGAACATTGCTGACTGGGAAGTACAGTCATCTTTGCTTCATTGCCCCTTGCCACCGTTACAAGCTTGGAAGAATTTTTTTAACTTCTCTTGATTGTACACCGAAGGTTAGCCCACTCCATATTTTCACCCGATTTGCTCTTGATATTAGGTGGTCTATCTCTCGAGATTTTACGGTATGCAGAACACAGATGCTTTTACTACGGACATTTCACACTGGATTATGACCGGAGTCTGTTCTAACCAGTGAGACTGACAAAAATGTGAGTGGATGTTAGAAAAGAACTGGTTTATTGAAACTTCTGAACATAGTGAATTTTTATTCAGCTGTTCGGACGATCGTCATCACTGCACACTTTGGATCATACAAGGCTTGCGATGCTTTGAGCGCGATGACTGCAGTTCATAAAAGGGATGCCACTGCCACTGAGCCAGAGCTGCGTAATGCCCGAAATAATGACTGCCGTTAAAGAGTCTGCTGTAACTGAATAATGAACTACTCACAAACTCCCTAATACCATAGTAGTCCATTATATCTGAAAACTGTAAGACTTCTTTTTCGCGGGCTCAATATTTCGCTATTTAGGTCAAAGCTGAAATTTCTAAATCATTCGCGGGTTCTAATTTTCACGACATGGTGAGATCTCAATATAGATGTTAATGTATTTACATTTTAGCGGAATTGTTCGCGGGGTATTATTCGCAAATTTTAGAAGATTCGCGAAATGCACGAAAATTAGGTTCTTGCAAAAATTCAGTCGTTTCCAGGATGTATGTTGTAACAGGATTTGTAGTAAGCGAAGTTGGCTCAATGGCATAGATAGGAAGACCAAGCAAACTTTGCAAATCGGTGTGTTATAGCTAGGGTGTGTACTTTCCGGTGTTTACTTGTGAGAAAAATCGGCGGATGTTTTTCGGTGTTTATTTATTTTCGAAACACCGGTGTATTTCGGTGGAACGTCTCACGACGAGACTAAATTCGGTGATTGTCGGTGGAAAAAAAAATGCGATTGATCACAGACAGAGAGTTCCAATTTTATTCACATATTTCATACACTTTTTCTCGAGGAAGCATCTATTTCTCACACTTGGTTAATATAGTAGATGCAAGCATACTTCGAGAGGCTTGCATCCGTCATGGCAGCACGTTCCTTGCGGTTCACAACCCGCAATTTTGAAAACGCACGCTCCACATCTACGCTGGACACAGGAAATCACAAAATGTCCAGCGGGGCTTGGGACAGTAGTGGCCAGTCAGGTAAATGAAGTTTCCAAAATAACACTTGATCAATGGTTCTAGTCACAGCACACTGGCGGTAACAAAGAAACTGAATCTAGGTCACTCAGCTTGCGCTCGTCTCGGAGGACCAGTCGATAAATGTTTTCATAATGCACAAATTCCTCTGGCAGCTCCACTTTTATGCACGGATTAACAATTCGTACGCGGAACCAGAACGACGATTCATCCATGAAATCTGTAGCGTAGTCATCCATAGCTCTTCCGCTTGCGTCCCATCCTGGTCGCCTTCTACTCCACGTGACGACGATACTTGAAGTGTTCGACGAAGGGAAGCTAATCTCACGTTGAGAAAACCCGCAGACACGGGACGGACGCGCCTTCTCAAACACGTCTGGAAATATTTTTACAGAACAAAACCCTTTTTCGTTTCCCAAAAGCCCATGGAAATTGAACAGATAACAATGAACGCCTCTCAGTTCTCAAAGGTCGGTAGCCCTGTACGACACGAATGTTGGCAGTGTCTTCCAGGAACTACAGCAACCTCTGAATAACATGGCTTACACCGACATCACTTGGCCAGACACAATGGGGAAAGGGCACGTGAGAGCGTACCCCCCACTGCGTTAATTTTTCCACAAAAGGGGGCCATGGGAGACACAATGGGGGAAAGGCGTGTGAGAGCTTAGCTTCCACTGCGTTAACTAGACGCTAGGGGTGTGCGAATAGTGAAATTTCAGTTCGAATCGAATTCGAATCGAATAGTGTCGAATAGTGGCCAAAAATTCGAATTTCGAATCGAATACCGAATATTCAAACTTGTAAATCGAATTTGAGTCGAATAGTGGTCAAAAAGTCAAATATCAACTTTTATTCTAAATACACAAAAACACTGCTTAGGTAGGTAGCCTGCAGTTAGCGGGACACAGCTTCTTGTGAACTACAAGTTGTCATGCAGGAACACAAGCTGCTCCACGTGTGCAGGCTTCAGGTTTTCTCTGCGCGATGTCACTGTGTTGCCCGCTGTGGAGAACATGCGCTCGCTGGGCACCTCTGTAGCTGGGATAGGGAGGTACCTCAAAGCAATTTTTGCAATGCCAGGATACAGCGCAGCTCCGTGTTCTTTCCAGTAGTTTAAGGGGTCATCTTTCCTGGGGAGCAGTGGTTCATTGAAGTACTTCTCAACCTCCTGGCTGTAGGGTCTGGCGTTATTGCATTGGCTCTTTTGTGAAGCCAACAGTTCAACTGTCTCCCAGACTGTCACTGGGATGTCCTTGGAGCTGGTCGATGGCTGGCAGTAAAGTTCCTGCCTGCTGGACTGCTGGGAAGAGTCGATGCGACGATTTCTATCAGCAATCTCCGCCGCCAGCAGCTCAACAGCCCGTGTATGGTCGTACGACGTGGAGAAGAAAATGGCCTTAAATCTTGGGTCACACAGTGTGGCCAGCACCAGTTCCTTCTGTTCCATGTAGAGAGGAAACCGAGATTTCAGGCTCTTAAGCAAGTTCTTCGCAAAAGCTACGACTTCGCTCTCGATGGCAGAGTACCTCTTCAAGATTTGCTCTGCCCCATAAAGAAATGGTATGGCAGATGAAAGGGTTCCATACTTTTGGCCACCCAGATCAATGGTCGCATCTGCAATAGGCTTCAGGATCTGGACCAGGCTTTCTGCAGCATTCCACTCACTTCCTGAGAGACAGGTGACACTCGTTTCTGATGTTGCCATTTCAAGTGACACGGCATCTTTGAGCTGCACCAGACGACTCAACATTGCATGTTCACTGTTCCATCGAGTGTCGACGTCTTGAATGAGGCTTGTGCTAGGCAGCTCCATGCGCCTCTGGCAGTCCTTGAGCCGTTGTGTTGCCTGGGCACTGTGCTTGTAGTGTCCCACTATTGCTCGTGCCTTTTTGCAGAGCAGAGACACAGCAGGAGTTTCATCTTTGGCATCTTTAATTGCCAGCTGAAATGTGTGCCCCATGCACTGAAGAGGTGTCCACTCCATCTGGCGGACTGCGGCTCGGATGTTGCGGCCATTGTCTGTGACCACATACACAGGCACACTGTTGAGGTTAGGAGCCCACTCCTGGACGATTGCAGTTAGGCAGCTCTGAATGTTGACTGCAGTGTGGCTTTCTGGCATATGTGTGCATGCCAATGTGAAGGCCTTCATAGCAAAACCTTGTGTCATGTAATGACATGTCAGGGAGATGTATCCTTGATTGGCCCTTGAGGTCCACATGTCTGCAGTGAACGTGATCGACTCCAACCCTGTTCCAAGGTCCGCGGACATTTCCGCCTTGAGCGTGTCCACTGTACTCTTGTACAGCTCAGGGACTATCGTCCTGGAAAACGTAGTCCTGTGAGGGATGTTGTACTGCGGCTGGAGATGGTGGATTAGCTCTTGAAATCCCTTGTTCTCGACGATGTCATACGGCTGGAAATCCAGCGCGATCATCCGCGCGATGAACATTGTGGTTTGCTTTCTCACACTTTCTGAGAGCTGACCCTTCTGCTTGTTCAAAGCCAGCAAGGTTGGCTGGCTTCGATCTTCATCTTTAGGTTTCTTCTGCTTCACGGACGACTCAAGAAACCGCAAGTAGAGCGCGTGATGCTTGCTTTTCAAATGATTGACAAGCGGGCTCGTTGTGCTAGAGGGTGTCTTCAGAGTCGAGTTGCATGCTTTGCAAACTGCAGAGCACGCAGTTGATTTCTCAAAGAAAGTCCATATGAAACTTCTCTTCTTTTCTTCATTGGGATTCATACCAAGAGGATACCGGGCACAGCACAAGAATGAACAAATAACACGTAAAAAAACAGCACGAAATGGCTACGCGGCGACGCGGAAAGGACGAACCACGTGGAACTACGAATGTGACAAACCAAAACGGATAGATATGTGGTAGTGTGAAATGCTGCCACCTCCGTATCAGGCGGCAACTTGCGCCACCTAGCCTAAACCGTGGAAAGCTGGATGTAGCGTCTTGCGTCATTGAGCCAGTACCGCTAACAGCTAAAAGTAAAAGGTTCTGTTTTCATTAAATGTCTTCGGTTTTTCTTGATTCTCTATGACAAGCTCTATGATTAAGTTAATTTGTGTTTTAACTAAGTTTGTAGTGTACATAACTGGCAGCAGGTGGGAGGCGTTGCGAAACCGCGAAACACAACTTCAAAATGGCGGCTTGTGTGGTTTGACGACGGCCGTGGAGCCGCGGCGCAGAAGCTCGATCACGACCATTTGGTTTAAAGGAATACAAGGAATGAAGCACTTTCTCTCGAAACGGTCAGTCAGCCAAGTTTCCTGCAACGCTAGCTTGGTTTAAATCTAGCAGAGGCCTGTGAGCACTACGTCATGATACTGGCAACGTTCGTGAATAAATCCGGATTTTTCTAACAATACTGAAATTCGAAGTGTCGAATTATTCGAAAACTCGAATAGTAGAAATTCGAAAGTCGAATCGAATTATTCGGCCAATCACTATTCGATTCGAATTCGGAACTCGAATATTCGCACACCCCTACTAGACGCTTTTGACACCCAGAAAAGAGGGCGAGATAACACGTTTGACGCAACCGTTAAAAACCGCGAGTAAACACTCAATTCAAAGTCTTGTGCTAAACCGAAAATTTTCAAACGGAATACTGGGGAGAACTTTAGGTACCAGAATGCACCGCGGCAGAGGTGGCGTTGAGTAACTCCTGGTGAGATCGATCTATTGTCGAGCTAAGGCGCCAGGTCTTTATGTCAGATCGCCGCCACCGAACGACACGACGCGCAGCTCGTCCGTCGACTTTGGGATAAACGAGAGCGTCGCATGGTAACCAACTTCGTGACTTTACATACATAAAGCTATCACCAAAAGCACTCCAAGACTCAATTAAAATCTGTTGTATTTTTTTTCTTTTTACAATCCAAGTATGCTAGATGAGGATAGCGTATTTTTTTTCTTGTTTTGTTTTGGTTCGTCACAGTTCCCCCGATTAACCGGATAAACATATTTACCACTATTAAAGCATTAGTTGATGAATCGCCTAGCCCTAGTTTCGACGAAACGATATGGACTCAGGCTGAGCACACGCGTTTGTGCAGTGAAATAGAATTTGAAGGCAGCATGCTCGCGCGTGTAGCTCACGCTTCACTCGCACTTATGGTGACACGGAGCTTGCCTTCTGCGTATTTGCAGTGCCAACCACTTTTCACGTGACCCACGCTTGTTTATCAATATTGATTTGGTTGATAGTTTGCACTGCGATTCAGCTCGCATTAGAGAAAACCTATACTTCGTTTCAGCTTGGGTCCAGACGCAGCCGATGCTACAAGCGCGAGCTCCGGGCTTCCAGCGTCCCTGCCAAGCACGCGCGCTCAGTGCAGTCACAGGCACTGTTCAGGAGCCACACGCTCGTGCTTGTGAGAATCGGCTGCGTCTGGACCCAAGCTGAAACGAAGTATGAGACTACTGGCCACCTAGTGTCCGCACAATCAACACACTAAAGTGTCTCACTTCGATGCACTGCTGGCAGCGTGGCGCAGTAAACGTTGTGCTGGTCAAGAACAATTGTAACGGTGCAAAATCACGTGGCGAAAGTTGGCTGTCAGCGCGCGCTTTGTATCAAGCCCTTGACCGAGAAAGTTGTCAACCGTCAGCACGTGGATTCTTTTTTTCATCCCAGAGCATAGTTTTCTCTATGCTATGCCCAGAATTATGCTCCATTCACGCGGTCGTAAAGGTATTTATAGCCATGGGACCTTTATAGCCAGCGGCGAATCAGTTCGCTATCTTCCGGGCGTGACAAGTGCTCGCGACCCAAGAGAGTAAGCAGATTCGACGATTTCGAAAAGACCTATGTTAACGTGTCAACAGGGTATTAGAATGTTTCCACTTGATCTTATTGCAAGCAATCAGGAGGCACAGCTTACACCACGCCTTAACGTAATAAGGTGCAAAATGTGTGCCAAAACAATTGCAGTTTTTTTTTTTTTTTTTTTCAGCACAAAAGTATGTTACGCATTGTCAAACGTTCATTTTCGCCCAAAGGTAGCGCTAGAGGTCCGAACCAGATGCCAACGTTTCAGCCCGATCCGACACCTTATTCAAAAGTTATAAGTGATTTTCTGAAAATTTCGATGAATATATGGGGCCAATTCTTGCCCGTTTTCGGTTTATGGCGCCATAGAGCTCCATGTATTCGATAGCTCCGCTGGCCGCCACTTTCCGATTGATATTTTCGGAAAATCACTTAACTTTTGAATAATATATCGGTTCTGGCTGAAATTTTGGCATCTAAATCCGACCTTAAGCGCTACCTATGGGCGGAGAATGAGCGTTCGGCGATGCCCAGTTTACTTTTGTGGTGAGCAAAAACCTGTAAGCATAAGACTTTTGTGACAATCCTACTTCAGTTTCCCACACTGAATATCCACAACAGCTGAGGATCTCTTTTTTATTTGTTTGTTTGTGTGTGTGTGTGCGTGTGTAGTGTGTGTGTGTGTGTGTGTGTGTGTGTGTGTGTGTGTGTGTGTGTGTGTGTGTGTGTGTGTGTGCGTTTCCAAGTCTCTCGATCAGAATAAAATTGCAGTGACCAAAAATAAAACACCTGACCAAAAAAAAGTTGATTTTTTTCGTTTTTTTTTTTACCTTTCTAGGTATTTATTTTTTCACGCTAGAATTCCGGAAACCCCGTATATAACGTCATCACGTTTCTATACAGTGCCAAACACGTGCACGACAAAAAGGGCTGACCCGTCACACGAATCTGACAACGTTGAAATATGTGTAATTTGCCTCTAAGATCAACCGGGGTGACAAACGCAAACCGCCAATCTCAATTTTTAAACGCATCGATTCTATTGTCGCGCATGTGCTTCGCTATTAGCTCAGGATTCAGATTCAGAAGGCGATTTCATTGCCACAGAAGCAAGGGAAACGTGAGGGATATGCCGAGACGATTTTCCCGTTTTGTTTTGACCACATTTGCTGAAGTCGCGATTGTAGCGTAGGCAACTCGTCCCTTTGCACGAGAACCGTTGCAGCCGGGTCACGCTTCCCATGAAGCTCGAGCATCGAAAAACACCAAAGCGCCATCATACACGACTTATTGCGTTCATGCACAGGTCTGGAAAACGATCTTATCGCCAACTGTTGCGATAATGATAATAATCCATGGAGAAGGTAAAAAGGTGGACAAAAGACAAACACGGAACTCCAAACACAGCTAGCTGACTGGTGTGCTACAGAAACATCCGCCTGGTCCTGGTGTCGAACCAGGGACCTCTCCATTTTCGGTGGAGCGCTCTACCCACTGAGCTAACCAAGAGTTAGGCGTGAATAGAGCAAACGAGTTTTAACAGCCGGAGATGAAGAGGTCCCTGGTTCGACACCAGGACCAGGCGGATGTTTTCAGTCACGCAGCAGTCACCTAGCTGTGTTTTAAGATTTGTGTTTGTCTTTGTCGCCATTGTTCTCCTTCTTCAGGGATTATCATTGTTATTCTTGTCCAGCTCGCTTCCTCCTTTGCTTTAGTTGCCTTATCGCCATCTGTTGGTTCAGAATCAGACTAACCAAGGGTGAGGTTTCACCGTCAGGTGCAACCCTACCGTGCATGCCGTCTTGATTTTTGTTTGACAGTTTATACGTTTCATTTTATGCATTCGACAGTCTTAATGTTAATGTCGAATTAAATGACTGTTTTTAACTATACTTTAATGTCTCAATTTTACGATTATTTTTAGTTGTTAGTTTATTATTCAGCTTTTAATAAACCACAATCTCTAACATTGAAAAAATATACTCCAGTTATAACGTCCCATCGTTCAAGATAATTGGCGCGAATGGTCAAGTTAGATAAAACTAACATAAAAGTTTAAAAAAAGAACCGTAGAGATACTGTATATATTAAAATTTAAAATAAAGTTTAAAAGAGTATTCTTTCATCGTGTTATAAAAACAGAATCACGTTTACTAATCAAAGTTTCAAGACATTAAATTACGAAGCCTCTTTTGATACTATATTTTCCAGAACTTCCATATTGAAATATTACACGTGAAGTTTAGCATTAGACCTCAAACTTTTCCCATTCAGTTACGGCAAATTGCAGTTTCTTAATATAAAATACAGATGTCGACACGTGTTCAATAATAGCTTGATGTGCATTTGCCGTCGTATGCCGCTTGAAACGCCACCTGAACGACAGAAAAAGTGCCAGATGTTTGGGTGTCAGATGCCTGGATGCCCGCAGCGAGCGAGCCAGATATAGGGTGCACTAGGAATTCGGAGGTGTGCCGACCGCATCGGCATCTGTACTTGAGCTGGGTGTCAAGTGGTCCAATTCTGCCGCAGAGACCTGGGGTGGTACTGCCAGTTACAGCTGGTCCAAGAGGCCGGTCAGACAGCGTTTAGCGAAGCTGGCTTGCGGCGTGTGACTATTTTTTTTGCTTTGTGTATGAAGCAATAGGATGTTGAGTGGCTGCTAGCTGTGCCGGAGAGACGAGGGACTCACAATTAACTATATCAAATACGGCGAAGAAAAAGACGAAGCGGTGCTGTTTTGTGCCGGGGTGCAACGTGGGCCACAACGTATGCAAAGAGAAAGGTTCCCTGTTTCGGAAGCCACGCAACGCCTTTCTGTTCGAGGGATGGAATCGTCTGATTACTAGTGAAAAAAAAAACGATCGATTGAAAAAAAGAAAGAAGTCTAAGAAGAATGTGTAACCTGTGTGACATGCCAGAGAAATCTAACTTCTCAAAGAGGACTGCTCTTCAATAAAGACAACAGTTGAAGTTGCTCCATGTATCTTGCCAGTTGTTGTACTTATTTTGATATGATGCATGCACACTCGATGAAATCAATACAGACATTAAGAGATGCAGAAGTCAAGAAAAGCTCCCTTCATTAATCCAGTATACACTAGAAAAAAATGTATTAACACCAGAACAAAAAATGAAAGCCGTTTACAACTCCCTGTAGCGCCGAACTATAGTCGGTGACAGGTCAAGAACAAGTGGAAGCTCTCCCACCTCTTTCCACTTTAGTAGAGCGAACGCGAGAGAGGAGGCGACCTCCTCTCCACCGTTCGCTCCGCTGAAGTGGAAAGGGGTGGGAGGAGCTTCCACTCGTTCTTCACCTGTCAGTGCTGTCACCGACTATAGAGCGCAGCTCTTGAGGAGGAGAATGGAAGGGTACTGAGGGGAGGTATACCCCTCTGCCCTCCTGACCTCGTCATCCTGCCTGCTACTTCGCCACGGGGGCCACGTGGCCTCACGGGGGCCACGTGACCCCCTGATTCCACGTGAGCCCCTGAGGTCACGTGACCCCCCCCTGAGGTCACGTGACCCCGTGATTCCCCCTGAGGTCACGTGACCTCCGTGACGTCCTCGGGCGTCACGTGACCCCCTGAGGTCACGTTCCATTTGTTCGAAACTAACCCGCGGTTGTTGTTTTTTTTCGCAGGGACGTTCCAGAGGACCTTCATTGGTTTGACTTGTAAAACCCTAAGATCTGACTATTTGCTTCGCTTAACCTTAGTTTAGATTGCAGCCCACGCTATGGGCTGATGAAGCCACTAGAGAGTTTTTAGTAGACCGTTTTCGCTCTCTTGCTCCGCTTTATGGAAAGCGAGTCGCCATCGCGCATGCGCGACCCGCTCTGGGATTTGAGCGTGAAGCGTCAGCTCCGCTTTCCTCGCCATTTTAAGAAGCGCGTTCCACTCTAATGGTATATTCGGCAGGTCGCTTTTCGGCCTCTTGGAGCGCTCTGAAAATCCGGTGTACATTCAGCTGGTCGATGCCAGGCGCTCCAAGTATATTCGGCGTGTTCTTTCGGAGCGCTCTCGAAGCTCCCACTCTCGCCGTCCTCCGAATCGGAGCGGTTTGAGGCGCTCTGACTTGGAAGTGGGAGCGCGCGAGAGATCTGGGTGCCGACAGGCCACGTGACTCCAGCCATTCCGACATTTTGTTTTTGGGTCGGAAGCGGACGGCGAGAACCCAGCTACTCTGCAGAAAGAGGGCTGCGAAAAACAGCCGTCAGTCTCGACGCCGTCACCGTTGTGTTTTGCTCCCCGAATTGAACTGAAATATCGTTGGAACAAAGACGTTTAATGTTCGGGGTGGCACCGTCAGTGCTGCTGGCGAAGCAAGCAGACAGCGACAACACCAGCAGCTCGGACGACGACGACGAGGGCCGTGTTTACGAAGCGAAGTTTGCCGAGTCGTTTGACGCACCTTTGTATGGTGCCCAAGGTCAAAACCTACTCGGGCAAAGAGGTAAGAACTGTCATTTTCAAGGATTGACGGATGGATGGAGGACTGAATAATGCTGAACCCTTTAAATCCGAGCAGCAAAAGTTCCGCTAGAGGGCGGCTCGCGCGGTCCTCTGGTGGCGCAGGCCACACTCTATCCGCTCGGCTTGCCGCTCTGAAAAGTTGAGGACGTTCGGCTGGCGCGCCGATTCTCTCGCTCCGATGCGGAGGCGCTCCGGGATCTGGTAGCTCCGACTCGGATGATTGGAGCGCTCAAAAGTGACCAGTCGAATATGCCATAAGTAAAGCTTCAGTAGATGGTGTTTTTCTGGAAGGGAATTCGAAATGGGTGCTCGCCACTTGAAAGCATGCTTGGGAGCGCGCTTGACCGTTATGAACCTCGCTGCACTAAGATGGCTGCGCAGACTTTGTTTGAAACGGCGTCCTTCAGAAAACGTTTCACGGTGGTCGAGAACCTCTGGCTGCTTCGGAAATTGCTGGCGGCAATCCTTTCACGGCCCCTGGATGGTGGGAACAGATGCTGCCTTGTCTAAGCCAGCGGGCTCGATTTTTCTATGCAAGCAGTCGGCAAACGGACAGATATTTTGTTAGGTTACTTTAGGCAGCAAGACAGTGCAAATTGAGCGAAAGTGAGTGCTCCATTTATATCTCTACTTTTTTGTTTTCCCAATGAAATGAGTTTTTTCTTCTTCGTATGCTTCGGTTTGTGATAGGGTACCTTAGTGTTTATGTACACTGCGCGACACCGTTAGCGGGAACAATCAATACCCTGTTTTTATTTTTCACCTTAAATTTGAGGGGCTGACATCAACCTATTGGTGTGGAATAAAGCACTCGTTTGGGGCACTAATCTGAGCGACAAAACTTCAGCTCACTCAATAGTCTGTCAAAGAAATAAACTGCAAATAAAATCGATTTTTATGCGTGTGTTCGTATTAACAGTGGAGTGCAGTGTACGTATCTGCCTTGGGGGATGACATGAAACCATTTTGCTTGGCTACACTTCTTTTCATTTCTTTTGTGTGTTTTTGAAAGTGCGTTTTTCGGCTCGAGCTCCTGCCTAGTTTCAGCCTCACTTGTGCTACGGTGTTTTCTTGCAATAGAAGGCCACGCAACACAGGCTACTTTTACAATGCTGAAGTCAACAGTAACACTGTAATTTGATTAGATGCAATATTCACACGCACATCTGAGAAGTAAAATGGCAGTCGTTAGTAAATGTTGTTTTATTAAAATATTTCTAGATGCCTTTCAGCCTAGTTGGACAAGTATTTCGCTCAGTACAAAAGCTTGGATATGATTCACTGTGATCAGTTTACGCATTCTAATATTAAGCAAAAAAAAAAAACAGAAATGAACATGTTAGACTCCCTGCATCATGCCCATGGTCTTCGTAGGGTTCGTCCAGCTGACAAATTATGCCGTCTGCGCACATCACTGCCTGCTACTTCAAGATGAGCACCTCTTGTGACCAGAAAAGTATGGCTTCTGATTTTTTGATGGACGGCATATGGGCGTGCTGTGCGGTCAACGAAATCCCAACAGGTGTCCAAGGGTGGTCCCTTGTCTTTGACGGCCCAATAAAAGAAGAAAACGGCATTCTTACAATACGGCAGCATTGAAGCACTACCAGAACATGAGATGTCGGACTTGTTACTCATATAAGATAAAGCGTGTTTCCATGGTAGGGTTGTAAAAAAATGTGTATCGGAAATTAAAAAACGATTTAGTTGCTCTCAATTGCGCTAAACTCGGAGGCCGTCAAACTGCATGCGAAACCCGCTACGCCGGAATTCAAAACGAATCTTCTGAAAACCGTTCTAATCTTCCGTGTAGGAATTCGCGTACCGCCGCCGATACGCCGTCCCCACGTGGTCCGTCAACAACCCGAGTCCAGCCTGGTTCTTTCACGGGAGCGGGATTCCGCTGCCCGTTTATTGGTACATAAAACACAACGCTACAAAACACTCAATCTAATCTACAAATACATGCGACATTACACAAATATTTACAAACGCACGTTAAGCCCGAAGCTAAAGACAAAGAGGGCCACCAGGCCTCGTGTCCCGCTATTGCCCGAGACAGTTGCTTCCACTTGCTTATCTTGAGCCCGGCCGGCGTCCTAAGAGACTTTTGCCTCCCGGTTACCCTACAGTGAATAAGCATACAGTGGTCCCACTCAAGGACCCTTCCGGTAATTGGGCGTTAGGCTGCGCCCCTCAGCACATATCGCGAACTAAACACTTTTTTATGTTTCTAATTTCTTGTTACAGAACGCCGTGTAAAAGTAATCGTTATAAAAAAAAAGGAATTACACCAGTAATGCTAATTTTTAAAAACATAAGAGTCCCAATTTTTTCGGGAAGGAATAAAAGAATGCTTGACCGAAAACCGTTAAGGCCGGTTCAGACACTTGCGTTTGAGTGCGTTTGACTGCGTTGCGGCGAGACCGAAAGCGAGTCACCTGCACATCTGTGCTTCGTATGAAGCGTGGAATCAATTTAAGGAATCTTCTTGGCACGCGGTATAAGCAGCAGGGATGTCCTGGTGTCTCGCTTCCGCAACGCAGTCAAACGCAGTCAAACGCAACTGTGTGAACCGGGCTTTACACGGTTACCCAGGGTTACGACCAGTGAGAGGAGTCGAGGCGCCGGGCGACGGGCTGCTGCCAGGCTGCTGCGGAGATTGCGGAGTACACTTGCGTTTTGACGTTTAAATTCGAAGCATTCAAGCTGATAAAAAAGCACCCGCTGAGAAGCTGGTAAGTTGTATATTCTAATTTTTGTTATTGCAAATCGCATTGTGTTATATATTATACTTCGCTTCTCTGAAAGCCGTCGTTTCCGTGGCAAATATCGCTGAGTAACTCGCCGTTACACAGACTCATATAGTGGTGAATTATAAACGTGTGTATATTAAGTTTTGTGAGGTGCTGATTTTCCTCCTTGCATCAACGAAGCTAGTGCCGAATCGTCTTTCTATTCGGAATCGTGAACAACAAAGTAACCGCGGCTTTGCACATGTAGAGAGAGGCTCGAAACTGATGCAGCACAAAATAAACTGAAGGAATCGCTGAGCGTACTCCGGCGTCGCAAGTTTCGATTTAGAATTTACTGATCGCGTTCATTTTAATGTGTTCTCAAGTAGTGCCCTTGAAATAAGGGCATCCAGCTAGTGCAAACATGTGTGATCGTTCTGGTAGGTACAAACCCTAATTCAAATCGTGTTAGAAAAAAAAACATTCCTCTGTGAATTGCTGCGTTGAAAACGGCACTACGTCTCCTTGTCAATCGGTGTTCGGGAAAATTTAATTGTTCAGATCAGCTAGAAAAAAAAACGCACATGGGGATGTTGCTGTTTAAACTCTCTCACGTGTTCTGCTCTGTTCATGGTATTAGTTCGCACAAAACTAAAAGAGAGAATTTTATCATTTAAGAAACCTTATACGACTCGTCATATGCGCCATTTCCTTGATCAGTAAAATAGCTCCGAGCGCTCTAAAAAGCCTGTGCTAGATTTAAGCAACAAAACTTATGACACGGAGAACAGTCAGACGCTTTCAATTCTGGTGAATTTCTTAATTGCTGTAGATAATGCTGTGTGCAAGCAGTTTTGAGTTTGTATTGTTTACTTGTGCAGTACATATATTATTTGATGTGCTCTATTTTTCATGCCTCTTGATGTCATTGTGACCTGTCAAAATGTGTTGCACTAAGCTGTGTGTTCGATCATCGCGTTTCACACTTGCCCTAAAAGCTGCCATCCACAATATTTCTGTCATAACATGGCAATTTTCCGCAAAAAAAAAAAAGTGTCGTAGGCTTTGTTTCATGTTTGTAAATTGACCGGCATCCGTGCCAGCTTTGTTCTATGGCTGTATTATGTGCTATGTTTGTGACTCTTTTTGATTGAATTATACCATGCAGAGATCCAATAAACAGTCCCCTACGTGAAAAAATGCTTTCTTGTATGAATGTGATCGCCTGAAAATGGTGTCCTGTCACCTGTGACGGGCGCTTCAAATTAAAGCAATATGCAACGCGAGAACACGAGGAACGGAAACCAAAATACCATAGGGGCCGCCATCTTTGAAAGCAAAACAACAAAACAGAAGCATAAAAAGTGGTAGTTCGCGATATGTGGTGAGGGGCGCTGCACGCAAAATACTCTCAACACCATGTCTCCCGATTAGCACAGGCTTATTCTACAGTGGGCAAACTGTGTATGATAAACTGTGGGTTACCCGACTATATCGATCGATGGGCGAGGAGGTTTCTCCTCGCCCGCCATGGGCGCCTGCAGCGCCATCCAGTGGCTAGGAGAGAAAGCGGCATGTCGGGAGCCAAATTAGAGATCCCAATCGATCCCGCGGCGACACGACCATGTGATCGTGTCAGAGGCGAGGCAACTGTATAGCTGCCCCGCGGCACCTATGCCAGGTTGGTTTGATGGGCGCCCTCGTGAATGCACGGTGCGCCATATCCGTTATTGCTTTAAAGTCGAGCGTTGTGTTTGCTAAATTTTGCATTGTTTATTCCTGTCTGGTTTTCAACAGAAAAAAGCTTGACGTGGAATCTTCTTTCGACCATTTTGGCAACTCTTTTCAAAACACCGCCGGGTAACATATATGGCCGCCATATTTTGGGCATCGCTTTTAGTGCGAGTCTTGTGGCTAGAACCGAGTTCATATCCAGCATTGACGCAGCATTCGTGTCTAATACACTAAGACTCGCATCCGCGACAAGCAATGACGCAGCTCTCTTGCTCCCTAGACGCTTGGCCAAAATAAGGCGGCTTCGAAGAATAGTGGCAGCATGCCATGCACTTTTAAAAAGGCTGTATTCATGTCAATATTTTCTAAATCTACCAAGGAAGTCCAAGGCGAACATTTCCGAAGGAAATTTAAACAATTTAAAACTTTCGTGCGAATGTGAATAAATAAAGTTGAGAGTAACGGTTTCTTTGTTGCGGCTTGCGAGCGCTATGCTCGTGGACAACTTTCAGTGGCATTTTCGACAGGAGGGCGCGAGCACAGGTATAATTGGCGTTCAAGCACGCGCTTCCGTACATAGGACTGCATAGCCATAGAAGGTCTACAAAAACGCGACGCCTTTACCGACACCGTGCTGGTTTCAAAGTGATACTCGTTCACTTCGTTTGATTATGCTCTTTTGTTTTACATAGAACTCAAAAGGAACGGTTTACTTTTCACGCGTGGGGCGTACGCTTTACTTCTTCATCCGGCCTCTTTCAGGCTGAGGTCACGGTGAAAAACATCCACACGTATTGAGTAAGAGCAGCCATCTTTAGGTCTAAGCGATCACGCTAAGGACGCTGAGGGCAGTCCGCTCTGCAACTTAGAAGCGGAGCGCACGCTCACTCCGCTAACTACACGCTCCAACTCAGAGCGGGCCACGCATCCGCGGTGGGGACGATGCTTCTTGCAGAGCGTAAAGTAGAGCATAGAGGGCTCATAAAAGTGGCCTACTAAAACTCACAGATTACAAACTTACTCGTCATGACTTGTCCTGACACTGCCCAATTACACCTTGTTGTGTTTTCGTGCCGAAACAAAAGTAAAGACGTAAATTATTAGCGTATCAAAAAGAGTAACTTTTTACCAGACAGAGCAACTGTGCTAGAAACAATGGAAACGCGAAATTTACACGAACCAGGCAGGGTCTCACCCAGGCACGTAGCCGAAATTTTGTTTGGGGGGGGGGGGGGGCGCATGACAAAATGCTGTATTAGGGGAGAGGGGAGAGGAGGCCCCAACAAAATGGAAGATTTCGCGGGGGGGGGGGGGGGGCTGGCTACGTGCCTGGGGGCTATGTTGCACGTTTTGAACTCCCAGGAGACTAGGGAGAAGGAAGTGACGTAGGTGTGAACGAACGTATCTTAGCAGATACCGCCATCAGCGACTCCACCAATCAACATCCAAAGAGCTTTGTTGACGTCACTTCCTTCTCCCTAGTCTCCTAAGAGTCCAAAAAGCGCAACATAGAGCCCCTGGTCTCACTTGTGAGCACAGCTCCAGTTTCGCCAGGGTCAACCACCTATGTTTGTTCATGTCAGCGAGCAGGTGGCCGAACCTCGCGTTGATGTGACCCACGATGAGATTCACAATACTGGAGAACACCGACAAGTTCCATCCAAACGCTCATCCAAGTTCGAACAAATGGTTGCGATAGGCCAGTCGACAAAAAGCGTCTCGCCAGATTGTCAACACCCTGCGCCGATCTGTTGGGTGCTGGGATTTGGAGGCCCGCTTGCAGAGCAGCCAGGTCCTTCTGGAAGCGGGATTGCCTCCTAAAGGATTTCTCTTCTACGTTGGCAATGTCCAGCAGACCGTGTTCGGAAAGGAAGCTTCGGCGCTTGATGGCATGAGTGATACAAATCATAGATTCGATGTCTCGCCAGCTAAATCTCGTTCTCCTTCCTTGAGAACAGCGGGAATTAATTGTGCAGGTGCCTTGCTAGCCTTGTGCAACACTGTACTCGTACTTTGCAAAAGGCTGTACTCGCAATGTGCAAACTTCGTTCTTTTCTTTCATTTTTCTACTTCGAATACGTAAATTCGTTTCATTTTTAATTCGAGAGGAGCACAAGCCACAAGAGCGAGTGCCGGCTTTCAGCGTCCTTGACCAGCACGCGAGCTCGTGCAGTGCAAGTACCGTTTAGACTCTAGAGCAACATGCTCGTTCTAAAGCCCGGTTCACACAGTTGCGTTTGACTGCGTTTGACTGCGTTTGACTGCGTTGCGGCAGTGAGAAACCAGGACATCCCTGCTGCTTATATCGCGTGCCAAGATGATTCCTTGAATTCGATTCCACGCTTCATACGAAGGACAGATGTGCCGGTGACTCGCTTTCGGTTCTCGCCGCAAACGCAGTCAAACGCACTCAAACGCAAGTGTCTGAACCGGCCTTTAATTATACCTTCGGCTTCACTCGTACACAAGGTGGAACGATTATATTTATATTTTGATGCTTAATATTCTACGTGTGTGTGCCTACTCTTCTGTGTTTGTTATTCTCGCCTTCGTTTTAACTACCTCTACAAACACGCTCCCTTTCACTCTCTTGGTGCTAACGTTTTTTTTGTTTTTTTTTACTTGTACTATAAACTTCCACTTGTGGGGCTACGCAAGCAAATTTTTCGAACGCTCTCGATACGCTTATTACGCTAAAGAAAAACGGTCTACTAAAACGCGTTTTTGGACCTCCGATTTCCATTCCGGCGAAGCAGGCCGCGCATGCGCAGTTTGGCACCCTGAGAGCGGAGCGGAAAATTGGAAACGGTCTACTAAAACTCTCTACTGAAGCAGCGCCAAGAGCGCTAGGCCGTGCATTTCGTTCTCTTTATTTGCCTGTGATCATCGACTGAACGGGCTAAACCAAGTGCAGTGGGGGATCGGTGTCGAGTGTGTTGGAGCACCGCAGGTCGAAGCACGTGGGGAAATGCGCGAACGCAAGCGCCGTTCAAAGCTCGGAGCTCACGCTGCAGAACCTGCAGGGACCTATACTCTGCTTCATACTTAGCGCACAATGCTGTCAAAGCTACTGTCGCGAGCATGGGGCTTGATCTGGTTGATCATTTGCACGCGTTCTCGCGCAAACAAAACTATAGGTGAACCACGCGCTGCGCCAGTAGCTTCGAAGGCGTTGCACGCCAAGTATGAAACAGAGTATATGTTCAATAGAGCATCGCACCGGCGCGCGGTCATGTTTCGCTACGGCGTGATGGACGTTAAAGTTCCGAGCTAGCGGTCACCTGCGCTGGCTAAGTTTATCATGTACAGCGGGTAACAACAGTACGAAACTTCTGTTGTCTGAAAAACGATCGACTAATTTTGAATGCGCCGTGACATTGCATTTTAGTGTGTGTATCGCTTTTCTTTTAATGCGATCGCATTATTAAGCTACTACTCAAGATTTTTACGTATATGGCTATCCTGTTTCCTGGCCGTGTGGTTTCACCGCTAAATTTGGAGGGAAACTGAAAACACGTGACCTCTGCGGCCAATTGAGTTTGCCCGCTAAATATAGCGGAAAAATCGGCGTCACGTGACCTATGCATTCATCCAGTTTCCAAACTAAATTTAGCGTGTGTGCAACAATAAATGCTATCACATTCATAAATAATCACGCCTGTAATTTCTATTTCTTTTCTTTACCTTTGATTCGACGGCTTTTACTTACGATGAAACGGAGTATAGTTGTCTGACGTTTGGGAAAATATTAAACAACTATGAAAATAACACGTTAAAGCAAAAGACAAAAAACAAACATAGGTGCGCTTAATTTAAGAAAACAAAAAATCAGAGCAGTCATTACAATATTGTCTTTTAAATGCGATAGCAATTTGCGCCTAAATCAATTTAGGTTTGAGCGTAGCAAGATCTGTAGACGCTTTGCAGCAGCTGCGCATTGGCGCCGCCATAACCGACCTTCAGTGTTCGTTTTCTTTTACCGTATTACGTTTACTTCACATCAACACACCACAGCAGGGCAGGTTATTGCCATTGTAGATACCTTCTCCCAGCATTGGTCTTTGTGGAGGCTCGTCAATGCCCACTTCAGTGGCTCGGCAACTGGGTAAGACAAGAGAAGGTCACCAATAGCGGCTGTAATCTGCCGCGTCTGCAAGTTGTCTATAAAAGCGAGCTCCATGCTTTGAATTCGGCTCTACCGAGCACATGCGCTTGTTCACTGGAAGAGTAGTCCAGGTGTCCAGGCAGTATGCTCGCGCTTGGAGGTTCCGCTTCGCTCGCACTTATGGTGAAACCAAATACTGTACTTGCAAAGTGTGAAACAAAACTTGCCTGTGCATAAGTACAATGCCCTCAGTTTTCACGTGACTACAAGCTTGTTTCTCATTATTGTTTTTGTTTATAGTCCCACTGCTATTCAGCTCGAACTCTTTCGTGAGCGACATGCATTAGAGACCAAGGAAACCCAAGAGCAAGCTATATATAGACGCTTTGTTAACGCGCCAGACTACACCTGCCATTGCTGATCTTCTGTTGCCTTACCCAGATGCTGAGCCACTGAAGCGGGCATTGACAAGCTTCCACAAGGGTCAATGTTGAAGAGATGGACACAGCAGAAGCTGAAATGGCAATAACCTGCCCCTCTGTTGTTATGATGAAGTGAAGTAAACGTGATAAGAAGAAATAAAACTTGAAGGTCGGTTATGATGGTGACCATGCACAATTGCTGCAAAGCGTCTTTTCCGCGGATCACAAAACCTACTGTCCATGTCTGCCACAATCAACGCAAAATATTCGCAACTTCACATGTGGTCGTTTGCGTAGGTAAACAATGTCGTTTGTCAAGAACAACTGGGACTGTATGAGGTCACGTGGAAAAAGCTTGTTGTCAGCACGCGCTCTGTTACACTTGAGAGCCAGTGAATACTTATTATCGGGGCCAAGATGATTAGCAGCTGTCAGCAGGTGGAGCTTTCTATCAACCCAGAGTTAGAGTATTTCCTTTTGTTATGTTGTAAACAAGCCTACACCAAGAATGAAGGCAAAAGGCACCTGGGAACATTCAAACATACGGCCTGAGCAGTATGTGTACAAGCTTCAGCTTTCGATGCAACCCTAAACAATGGATGCGTTTAACGCAAGTGCAAAAGTACCGCTGTTTCAGTGTTCATCAGCGCGCGATGTGCATATCTCACACCATATTTTATACAATGTGACACTTCATCCTTTGCATTTTTTTTCTTTGCACACCACTAGTCTGCGCGCACAAATCACCAAATTAAGACTGCTACATTGCTTAAACTCTGTGCAATGGCTATCCACAGAACCAGAAACTTTGACTGGCCAGTCATTTTTTTTATGACTGAACTCGTACTAAAATTATTTGTGATCATTTAATGCTGTGAGTGAATATTAGAGCGCAGCTCTTAGGTGCCCGTTTCCGGCTTGAGCGGCGTCAGCGTCGGCGTCGCCGTCACCGTTGGCGTAACCGTAAGGTCACGTGACCCCCCCCCCAGGTCACGGGACCCCCCCCCCCAAGGTCACGTGACCCCCATGAGGGAAAGAAAAGATAGGAGGGGTATACCCCTCCTCAGTACCCTTCCCTCCTCCTCCTCAAGAGCTGCACTCCAATTCGGCGTTACAGGGAGTTGTAAACGGCTTTCATTTTTGCACTTGGCATTATGTTTGTTATGTATTTAAGGTAAGACTCCCGTACCAGTCCTACTTTGTGTTTACCAAACTCAATATATATATACAACTGATAGCCCTTTTTTTCGCGTTTTCCAGACTTATTATTTTGTTTAAAATAAACACTCCAGTGACCTAAGTGACACAACTGCCCAATAGAAGAAAAAAAGTTTATTTCTTATAATTGATGAGGAATTTATTTCCTCAAGCAAGAATTTGTGAACCTTACGTCTATCACGTTTTTCTAGAAATTCATAAAGTGCCAAACACGTGCACGACAAAAGGGCCGGCCCGTCATATGAATCTTACCAGATCGAAATATGCGGAATCGGCCTCCGAAATTCCCGGTGTGTCAACTGCGCAGAGGCAATTTATATGTTTCAACGCGCCGGTTGTTTTGTTGTGCATGTGTTGATCGCCATTAGCTCAGGACGATTTGCGCATTTTTGTTCTGAACCCATTTGCTGGAGACGTGAGCTCAGAGCGTAGGCAACTGCGGCCTTTGTGCAAGAACTGCATGGTGCAGCCGTGCCCGTTCCACAGCAAGCGCGCTCAAAGAAAAACAAACGAAGGACTCTACTCCGTTCACCCTAGAGTCACTAAATGAGCTGCGCTTGGAGTATCGACACTCTGTTCCCCACCATCGTTGTGGGCGGCGCCATTTTGGGGCTTGTGCAGGCCAGACGCAACTGCCAATCGTCGTGATTCAAAGGTGCAACTTCCTCAGCATTAAATTCGGTGTTAGGAAGCTCATGTAATATTGATTCTCTCTGTAGCGAACTGTTTAATCATTTGTGGAGGGCGGAAGACCGTTTTTTTTTTTTGTGATTTCAGATAAAGTTTTAGGTAATTGGCAACCATAATTTTAAGACACAATATGGCCAAGTGTTGTTACTCTGAAGCGCAGCTTATTTAGTGGCACTAGTTCACCCTTAAAAAGCCTCTGACACGGCAAAAAAAAATGTTTTTTTCATGCTAGGCGTTGAAATGGCATATCAGGACATTACAAAAAAATTGTTTCACTATAGAGTTGCGTAGTCTTTTTTTATAAAAATAGAAATACGAGGCCCAATTCAAAGTTCCCGCCGTGCACTGTGACGTAACAGTGTACCGCAAGGTGTCGAGGCGGTCAGAAGGGAGGCATCGACCTACGTCACTAAAAGTGGGTTCACCGGAAGTCACGTGAGTTTCACTCCTCGTGCTCTCCGCGACCGTGCCTAAGATTTTTTATTTTTTATTCTGCTCTTTGTACGAGCGATTGTAGAAAACGAAGTTTCAGTTCCACTAGCTCTTTACCGCTGCACCGTTGGTTAGTTTGCGTGCTGTAAAATTTGAGGACGAAGAGTCAGTGGATCGACGTGATGGAGGTCAATGATGAAAGCGTTGCGAGTACAAGCCAGTGTACGAGTGCATGCCGTCAGTCCGATAATACAGAGCTATACTGGGCGCAAAACAAGCTATCAAGTTTTGAAAAAAAATTTTTTAGAACGCTCGCAGAAATTAGGATTGCTAGCATACGACACGCCCGATCGCATTGCTGAAGGTTCAGACACCGAGGTCGTTGAATCATCGGATACTCTCCAGGCTAAAGATGCCTGCCGTCTAAAGAATACGAACTGGTTTGTGTACCAAGTACAAGTAAACGTCGAGCACAAAGTACGTATTTTGTCTAGAACATGAGTAGAACTTGTTTACTAGGTGCACATGCGGCCGATGTATGTCTCTCGGAAATGCATGCAGTGTGATCTCTTCTTCAGTTGCTGAAATACCGGGACAGTCCCTCACACAGCACCTTCTAGGCATTGTAGTTGATCACGTCAATGGACCTTTTGTAGAAATACGCGGTGCGCATGCGCGGAGTATTTGATGCGCCTGGGTTCGAGAGTATCTAGTTCCAAACAATCCGCCATCTTGCATTTCTCGCCTTTGGGCGCCTCGGAAGAAGAAGAAGAAAATAAGACCATCGAGAGTCGAGACTCAAGTTTTGATGTTGCGAACAAGGTGAACACGAGTCATCGTACTGACGACGCCCGTTCTAGATTACGACGTGCACCGCAATCATGCCGGTGAACTGTGTAGCCTTCGGCTGTCGGAACTATTATCGCCCGGGTTGTGGAACTAGCTTTTTTCGCTTTCCGTGTGGTAAGCTTCATCCCGTTAAGCGGGCAGCCTGGATTCGTGCAGTCAGGAGAGTTGACAAGTCCGACCCCTCGAAGAACCAAAAAGAAAACGAACCGGTAGCACACAAGAAGCCTAACGTGCACGTTGTTTTCTCTACAAATACTCTCCAACCCAGTGCGCCTCAGGTTCGCCCATCGCCCCATAGGTGGCAGCACATATTCGCCAAAAGGTCCATTCACTGACTCCGCTTCTTCTACCTTTACAGCAACATTAAGCGATGAAATGCAAATAAAAGAAACCTTGTCTGCTTCGATCGCTCGTGGAGGTGCGGAGAATAACAAAAATATTTAAAAAATAATATTACACGCGCCCGCGGTAAGCACGAGGAGGGATACAACTCACGTGACTTCCGGCGATGCCTCCCTTCTGACCGCCCCGACACCTTGCGGTACACTGTTACGTCACAGTGCACGGCGGGAACTTTGAATTGGGCCTCGTATTTCTATTTTTTATAAAACAAACTACGCAACTCTATAGTGAAACAATTTTTTTGTAATGTCCTGATATGCCATTTCAACGCCTAGCATGAAAAAAAAACTTTTTTTTCGGCGTGTCAGAGGCTTTTTAAAGGGATTGTCCGGTCAAATTTTGTATTCGAGAAAACAATTGAATATCATTGTTATTGCCTCGAGACGGATCGTACGTGCAATATCTGAATTTTATATGACCCTCTGCGTGAGTAATTGAATTTATGCTGCTCCAATCGCATTCTAGCGTAAACGCTGCTTTCGTTGGCAACATTGAAGCTCTGACGTCACAAAACACAAAGCGAGCATTTTTGTCTGCCTCAGCGTGCTTCGTTTTTGTTGTTGTGCTCAACTTGTTTCGTAGTTGGGTGAGATTTTTGTTGCGCGGTTGGGTGCCACAACCACCGGGCAGCACATGCGAGCCAAGACATGACGTTCCACACTTTTCCGCGAGACGTGCAGTGACGAGCGAAGTGGATCGTCGCCGTGCGTAGGGACTAGGTTCCCGTCAAGATCGAGATCCCGCTTATGCAGCAATCATCTCACAGAAGAGAGCTACGAGCTGAGCTCTAAGCGGACAGAAGGCTCGTAAGCTGAGGTGTGATGCTGTGCCAACGATATTAAACTACGTCCATCCACTCCTCGCCCAAATCGGATCAATCAATTTGATTATGCAACGAAACCGAAACCAACGGCTAGGCCATCTGGAAACGATACCAGAAGTTGTATTTAGCACGTGTGCAGCCCGGTTCTGTTTGACCCGCGTCTGAAAATGGAGCGTGACTACGATTCACCAAGCTCGTCCAAGTCAAGTGACGACATGCATTTGAACGATTCGCCGTTTGTCTTCGACCCGCGGACATCGCCTCTGAGGGAACGACCCGCAGCCTCATCACCGATCCAGTGGATCCGCTGACATGTGTACCCAGATGCCGCTTCGTGTACTTAGGTGCCGCTTCAGAGGCGAAATCTGCATCCTTTACTTTGCAAGCGCCCCTAGTTCGATCGGTGGCAACCGCAGTTGTGTTTGCGCGAAACGGCAGACGTTTGCTCGAAGCTTATGGCTGTCTGCGAGTAATTTCCTGCTAAAAGGCGCGACTTTTTTTGCACATGCTTGGGAACTGCATTAAAAGAACCGTATTTAAGTAGGGTGCAGCCTAGGAGACTATATAATTCGAAACAAAATACAAGACATCCATCGACCAACGCTTGTTATCCCGACCATCCGACAAACCTTTGCGTTTTGTGACGTCACGCAGCACCTACGGATGTCAGCCATTGACACTGGCGAAATTCGGGGTGCAGTTTCGTACATAGGCTCATGAAAGGTTTAATTAATAACGGGAGATCATATATCAAAATAAAAATGACGTTTGTCTACATGAAGGCTCCCTCGACGTAACGAGCGCAAGAACTTAAGTACTTCCGGTTTCGACCGGACAATCCCTTTAAGCTGAGTCTTGAAGCTCCGCCTTCAGTGCGCGCTTTCTGTCCTTGCTAACACCAGTGTGAACGCGCAGGCATGCGCAGCCAAAGCACTCCGGAAGCCAGCGAGCTCGCGCTGAAGGCGGGGCTTCTTAGTCTAAGCTCAAGGGCGAACAGAGTATACACCTTTTCCACAAGGGCGGGGG
>JAZHYW010043517.1:0-48564 GCA_037355805.1 Ixodes ricinus
ACAATTGCTTGCCACTGTAGATAGTTACCTCCAATCAGCTTAGAAAGAATAGCATTCCTGTTTAGGGCTTCCACTGGTACTCAGACCGATGCAACTACCAACACAGAGTAAAGACGTGGTTCAAGGATCTCCGAGACTCCATGTTTTGCCTCCCGACCATTTTCCTGCTTACCAACGCCTGCAAGCCACCTGCACCTCCTAACCGTGTCCCTAGCTCTGAGTACATCTCCCACACACTTTTTAATGTTACCCATCCTAGAACACTCCGGGACAAGGGTGTAAGAAATAACCAAAATCCCCGATAGCACAAGGTTGTCAACTGCCACAAGTGAACATTTATGCAATCCCTCCCCCCCTAGGGGTACGTGCATGCGGGCAAACTCTCGTGCGAAGTACTCGCCTTCAAGGTCTCACCCGAGATGGCTGTGTTGCAAAATTTCTTCAATCTCACTCCAGAGCAAATTTTCATACCTCGGCAATCAGAAACATACTCGCGTCCAATATCGCTTTAGCTGTGTTATCGTAAGATATCATCCGTGGAGAGTAATCTATATCTACTTGGGTAAGACTTTACACAAAGCCGATGTGTGCTGTTGCGGCAATGAGCAGTCATGCACGGGAGTCAGTAGAAGCACAGCGCGTAAACTAACGCTTTTCAGGCAGCTTAGACGGCCCGTAAAAAAAGGTTTCTCAACGTATCGTGCTGCAATTTACTAGAGGTGCAAGCTGGCAGTAGCAGATTACAGTTAAAAAGAAAAAAAACTTTCCTTGTTAAAACAAAAAAACAGAAACCTGTTCTGAACAATCTATACCACCACTTCTCAGACGATGCACGCGTACGGATAAGTGCTGCCGACAGGTGGCGTTCGACACGTAGAGGGAGTAAAAGTTCCTTGACAAAATTTATGCTTACAGGTACCGTCACACTATTGTTGTAGAAACATGAAAGACACGTGCCACAAGCGGGAGCTCTGCCGCCATTCGCTTCCAATGGCATCTCATTTCAGTGCTGCGAAGTCACTTGTTTCCAAAAGGTGGCTTGAGACACAGGCCTCGTGCACTGTAGCATTTGACGCTTACTTGAAACACAAACGCATTGAGGGGCTTTACACGGAAGCACCAATCGATTCGGGTACTTTCTGCGGGAATGTTCTATCATAACCCGAATCGATCCGGCCGTCCCTTGACGTGGTGTACGCCACTTGCAGGCAGCACTTGTCCCCATGCGTGCATGATTTGTGAAGTGACGACGCAGACTGCCCAGAACAGGTTTTTTTTCTTTTCTTTTGAGGGAGGCAAGTCCATTCCTTGTTGAATAAAAGGTTAAAAAAGCGTGAACAAACGGGGACAAAGAAAGAAACACGGACGACAGGACAGGCGCTTCTGCGTGCGTCACCAATGTGGTGTATGAGATTCCGTTTACTTGTGGCAGAGTCTACATTGGGCAGACTGGGTGCTGCTTCAATGATAGAGCACGAGAACATAATTTGTGTGTGTGCAACAACGCGGGAGGCCATCTCGCTGACCATTGTAGGCGATGTGGGTGTAAACCTGACCCGACTGGCACAAAGTTTTTAAGAAGGGCAAAAGAAAATACGGAAAGAGATTATAGACGCATTCTACATAAAAAAAGAAAGAAAACAATTGCGTCAGCGCTCCGTCTGTGCGTTTGCTTCAGAGTAAGATGGTGTTTCAGGAAGGCTGGCTCTGATTGTGGCGATCGAATGCGATGTGGTTTGGGCAATGTGTGTATATATAAGGTGACAATGGTGTTAATAAAAACCAGTTACATTGAAAAAAAAAAAGGAAGCGCATGTCCTGTCGTTTGTGTTTGCTCATTGTCCCCGTTTGTTCGAGCTTTTTTAACCTTTTTATTCAGTAATGGACCAGCTAGCCCAAACCCAAGTTTTAATGCACAATTCCTTGTTTTTTTCACTGTCAACTTTCACCACCTGCTTGCACCTCAGTAGTAAATTACAGTGTGATACGTTGAGAAACTGCTTTCTGTGGGAAGTCTAAAGTGTTTTAAAAGCGTTAGTTTACGGGCTGTAGTTTTCACAACCAACGATTTACACAGGATTAAAACCCTCCAAACAGACCCTTGTTTATGGAAAGACAGCATGTTTTGCCATATTCGCTTTAAGAAAAAGAAAAAGATAAGACTAGTTTAATTATGTTGACAAAGAATGGGAGCACAGAATGTGTTGTGCACAAGCTGGGCACATGCTGTGTGTGTGTGTGTATGACGTCACGCTGACGTTAAGCTGTTTTGTCACGTCATAATGTCACACGACGTCCTGATGCCACTGTCCTGCGTGACAGTTTTCTCGGTAGAATTCGGCTGACGAAACATATTTGGTGTTAAAAGAAATACAACATTCAAAAACGCGAGAAAACAAAGCAGGCTTACCCGCACCAAAACCACAATGCCGCGGCAAATGGGTCAGAAACACCACCGGGAAACGAGCGTACTGACGCGAGCAAAGAGGACAGACTTTTGAACCCAGACCAACGACCCTAACCCGGGCCACGAGTGCACCGATGCGAGACCATTTGCTCGGGTGGGAAGCGAAGGAGCGCCAGAGAGCAAGCATGAACACGTGATGCGGTTTCTCCCAGTCCTCTTTGAGGAGTGAAAGCCTTCATCGGAGACACCAGAGCAGAGGAATGCGAGGCCCTCGATTTAAGCGCCCACAATGCGCGGACAGCGCGCTTGAAGAACGTAAAAAACAAGAAAGCGTGGCCGTCGATTGCGTCGCGCAGGGGGGACAGCCGCCGCGCTGCTGGGAGGGGTGGACCCACCTTGTTGATGACCGTGACCGTCTCGTTAGCCCAGATAGTGATCTCGCCAGCCGCCTGGGGCTCGAAGTCGTACAGGGCCCGAGCCTGCAAAAGCGACGTCAAGAATGCAGCTGCTCACCGAGGGACTGGCCCGAGACCGTTGGACCGTGCGATCGACGACTCCGAGCGGTCGAGCAGTACTACGCTGGCAGCGTGTGCGCGGAAACGCCGCGTGTTTCGTGTCGACAGCTGGTGACTAATGAGTCGGATCAAGGGTCGCGTCACGGGAAGGTCCGTCGGCTGGACGGCGAGTGGACACCGTGAGGCGGAAACTGCGAGCGCGGCTAGAGAGACCTTTGTCACCTGCCAGCCTTGGGCGTCCATGCTGGAGTAGGCGGCGATTGTCGCGGCGTGTCCTCAGTCAGTGCACCCTCACGGCTGGCGACGTCATGCGTTCTTTCGCCCCAAAGTTAAGCCCGATCGAGGAAGAAATCAGCCCACTCATCACAAGAACTCCCGGGCGCACCCACCCCCTTGTCCGTCGTCAGCCGTTCACGGCAGTCCCGCAGCACGACGCACATTCATTTATAAATTAAAGTCTCGTAATAAAAACATTTATTAAATTAAAAATTAACTAAATTTTATTTTAGAGCGTGTAGAGCTTCAATAGCGATAAAACAAGCGACTATTTAGTATAGATGCTCCGACAGCTCCCGATCCGCTTATTTTGTTTCCCGCCAAATGTTTTCGAGGGCTCGTGGGGTTCGTGTACGTGGTTGCGTCGCCTGAGTTCGGTGTGATTTGCGTTGTTGTGCGAACTGCGCTGGACAGAGGGTACGCACGTCGGCGGACTCGAGCTTGCTGCTGTGTCGCTAGAGCTGCTCTCAACGGTTGTTCCGTGCACGGCTACGCGTGCGCCGGGCATGCCCCGCTGACGCGTCGTCTCGGGCAAGCGAGTCCGCCTCTGGCCGCGGTAGCAGCCGCCCGGCTGACAGTGCCTGCTCGCTGGGCTCAGGATGGCCAAAGTGCACGTGTGCAACGTCGTCGTTCTCGACAACCCGTCGCTGTTCCTCAACCCGTTTCAGGTTCGAGATCACCTTCGAGTGCATCGAGGACCTGAAGGAGGGTAGGTAATCACCGCGTTCGGCGCCCCGCGGCTCGCCCTGAAGGCGCGCTGCATCTTCCCCTCCTGCCCAGATCTCGAGTGGAAGATCATCTACGTGGGCTCTGCGGAGAGCGAGGACTACGACCAGATCCTGGATACGGTGTACGTGGGGCCGGTGCCGGAGGGCAGGCACATGTTCGTCTCTCCAGGTGCGTTTCCCCGCGTCCGACGACGCTGCCTCGCGGTTACAAACCGGCGTCGGCGAACGACAGGCTCTCCCGGCGTGCTTCGTCTCTGGCTGTCCTACTTACGCAGTTCCGAATAGAAAACGCACGAACGGGAGCAAATAAAGTTTTCGCCGAGAGCCGCTGCCGGCGCCCGCGGACGCAGTACCGTCTGGCGCGCGCTACCGCGTTTTTAGCCGGGCAATTTTGTCCACCATTTTGTTACGGTCATTTCTGGCGCGTGTCGAAAGCGATAACAAGATTTCGCATTATGCCATCAACTGTGAATGCTCAGAAGTAAGCGTTGGAAGTAACCGACGTTGACATGACAACAAAATGGCGGTTTTACGTCATATGGAAAAGGCCAGGAGCTCACGCTGACAGCCTCAGACTTCTAGCGTTCGGCCCGCTTCAAGATGATGAGGCGATTTCATTAAAATGGCTATTTATGCTGGTTGGTTCATCATCACGTTCAAAGCGCCGAAACTACACGAGGACATTAAGAAAGAGGACAAAAACAAGGCACACTCGCGACTAACATTTATTGAAAACCCATCCTTTGTATATTGGGGGTAAAATATAGGGTGTCTGAAATTCCCAGACTTGATCTAAAATGGGCCTTAAGAATCGGCCCCTGCATATAGCAATCTAAACCGTTCGTCAAAGGTGTATTTCACCGGTCGGGTTTATCTTGTAAAATTACAAAGCGTAGCTCTCTTTGTAGAAAATATAGTGCCAAAAAGATTGATGCAGATGATCAGTAGCAGGGCACATTTGGCATATGTATTGATACATGGTGCTACCTCCTTACGGCGAGACTGCTCACGACAACTGTGGTTTGTTCAAATGAACATAATAATTTAAAACATAAATGCGGACAATGATAGCAAAACTTGAAGTAACAGAAATTAATTAAATCTCGGTTGCATAACGACGGTGCCAATGGTGCTCCTGCTGCTGACAGATTTCGGCTGCTCGTGCGTCCAACTGTTATAAAAGGCAGAAAGCTTGTGCCGGAGGTAGAGCACCAACTGAGTTCTTAAAGGCAGACGTGCAGCCTCGGTTTTCTGCAGGGCAGATAATCCTCCGAGCACTCTCCTCTCCTAAGCTGCTAGGGGAGCCAAGTTGGGGCAAGGTAAAAGGTGGAGAGGGTATAGGAAAGGGGGAAGCGGGCAAAAGGTGGGAAGCGCGAAGTGAAAGTCGGCCTTTAAGGGGGAACACTGGCCGTGGAGTTGTTCTTTCTACTTTTCGATTAAACCCAACAAAATGACGCAAGCCACGCTACTCGGTTTTTTGTGCTTATTTCAAATATCTGGGTCATTTTGTCATTCATAAGTAGATTAGTCCTTAAAATATTCAAAAATCGCCATTCTTCGTTTTCAAAAACAATAAGGGGAAAAAAAAACTGCTCAACAAGAAAAGTTTGATTGCATGGCTAAAGACTACAAAGTATAAAGAACTACAATGTTGGGAGTACTTTTGAGATTGAACTATCCTTAGTGTAATTTACACCCTATTGAAGTTCAGATTTCTGTGTGTGGCTACCAAGTAACAAACGAATAGGTGAATTGAAAAGTTTTTCCTAGACCTTATACTTAAAAGTCTGCTCTGCAGATTGTGTACTTCTCACATTAAGCTACATGTTACAAAGAAAGTTATATTTCTATGTGCCCAGATGCTTAGACATCTCTTGAAAACTGGCTGGGAGTTTAAATGTTGTGCTTTTGGGAAACCAATATTTTAGAGTCAACTTCATTGCAAATTCACTTCGACATAGATGTTATAAGTTTATATACAGTCTAACAACGGATCTGGTTACAGCAGACATTCGGTATACCGTACCCAATTGTAAAGTTTGGTTGGTCTTGCTATCTTTGCCGTTGAGCCAACTTTGCCTATTACACTTCCTTTATAACATACATTCAGATATAATGGTCTATATTAGGGAGTTTTTAAGTACTTTACCATTTCAATATAGCGGACTCACCGACAGCAGTCATTATTTCAGACATTAGACGGCTTCGGTTCGATAGCGGTGTCATCCATTGTTGCAAACTCCTGTCATCGTGCTCGGCGCCTTGCATCCCTCGTATGACCGAAAAGCACTACTTTTCAGAGTTCAGAAGCTTCAACGCACTCCAGTCTAATCCACATCCAAGTCAGTAGTAAGAGTGTTTGCGTTTTAGCGTATTACTCCTTTTACAACAGATTAAAATCTTCACCACTATCAAGGTCTGTTGTAATGAGTTTATACTATATAGCTCAAACCTTCATCCACACAATTAGAAACTTCTTAAGTTCATAAGAGCAGTAGCTTTAGATTTCACAATCGCCATGTCCAAAGGAATGTTATTTTAGAAATTTTTGGTGCCAGGGACCCATTCCTATTAGAGCAAAAACAAGCGCGTGTAGAAGTAACAGCGTCACGACGCTGCGCCAAACACTTAGTATCCGTGCTGACTCTTATCCTGCAATTATGTGCCATATTTATTGCACATTGTCAGCACCTATATCTCCATTCTTAGTCCCCTGTTTAATGTCATCGTAACTGCATTAAAAGTAATTTGCGTTCTCTTGTATATTGTACTTTGTGCCCTGTGTCATGCGTACTCGCCATCACTAGAGCCCTGTGCGAAAACAGTTTGAGTATCCGCATCCGATCCGCATCCGCAGACTTTGTATTGCTATCCAAACCGCATCCGCAAACTTTTTACATTATTGTATACGATCCGCATCTGCATACTTTGTATCCGTATCCGAGCCGCATCCGCAAAATGTGGAACCATGTCGATGTTCTTACTAACCACCAGAGGTTATGATTACATTTAGACTAGCAAAATCAGCAGAAATCACGCCGACCGCGTTCTTCCTTGCCGCATGCAGAATCGGAAACTTTCACCCTGTAGCCCCTTAAATCTCCCCTGAAATCGGAACGCCTAAAAAAAAATCATAAAAAAAAGTTCGGAAAGAGAGGGAGAAGCAGTAGTAGGAAGACAAAATCCTTTCTGTGATGTTACCTGAGCTGTACGCGGCCGCCTTGAGTCTCACGGTGTTTCGTGTCAGCCAGCGGGCAGATGCGCCGCTAAATCAGAGTCCAAGGCCTGATCGGATCGACTAACGTGTTGTTCGAGAAAGATCGAGGCCTGCAGACGCCCAAATATATATATATAAAAGATTTTTTTTTTTCTTTTAGTGGCAGTTACGGAGGTTGTGCGCGGCAGCCGCTGGCATTGCTGGCGCCCTGGCATCATAACCGGACGACTATGAACTACCAGACTTTCTTGGCTAGAACTCTAAGCATACAAAAAAAGCAGGCAATTTACGGGCTGCCTATGTGCGTGCGCCGATGATTCCGAAACTTGCAAACCGTGGTGCCACAGGGTCGCGCTCGCTATCGAAGCACTTCTTTTGTTTTTGGTATCATTACCACCCACTCTCTGCGGAGAGGGGAGGTTTCTTCTACTTTCTTCTGACTTGTTCATTTGAGGTTTTCTTTGCCCGGAGAAAGTTTTCCGCTCTTTCCTGCCAAAGAACTAGCTTTCTCGGGACAGTTGATGCCCTACATTCTTAACTTTTCTTTTTCTATAGATAGCATTTTTGATGAGATGAAATGCACTAACTGAAGTGATTTTCAGTAAGAATCAGATCTTTCTTAGGATCTCTATCGTTTCTTCGAAAGCAGCGTTTTGGGGAAATACGTTTCGTGGACAACTTTTCACTGACATACATTTCATGGACACACGGTTCGTCGACACTGTACGTTATGTGGGCACATGCCCCTGCGACGTTTTGTCGACAACGTATTTCTTCACTAAGCCGCTAAAAGCTAGCGTGCGATTCACTAAAATGTGCCTAACCAAACCATGTCCCCCTCCCCCTTGTAATCCAGGCGAGATGCAAAAAGTTTGTTACGAAAATAGCAGGGTTGTGTGCAACCATGAAAAGTCTCAGGTTTTCGATGAAACGAACACAGAAGCCCTTCGATCAAACGTCGCATGTCGACGAAACGATCTGTAGATGAAACGTCAGTCGACGGACTGAATGCCACCGAGCAAGAAATTTAGATCCGGATCCGCGGATATCCGCATCCGTAGCTCCTGACATCCGCTCCCGATCCGCCAAAATCCGTCTAATTTTTATCCGCATCCGCCAGTTTACTGCGGATATCTGCGGATAATCCGCGCAGATATGCAGGAGCTCTAGCCATCACCCTTGCCCCTGTGCACTTGGGGGCCAATTTGGATGCGCTGGTGTCTTCTAGCCAAAACGCCGCCCCACGGATCCCTAGGCAGCAGGTTCGAATCCCGGCCAAGGTGCCCGCAATCTGACGTAGGCTCACTCGTGGCGAGGCACGTAATCGGATTCGGTAGCACTTCGGAAGATCCCCAGGCGATCCAAATTAATCCTCCGTCGGTAGCACGCCAGATGTCCATTGTCAGTGTGGCAGGTGGAACCCCCAACTTTGCTTCTGAAAAATGCCAGCTGAATGTAGGAAGATACATGGAAGAGAAAAGGACAAACACACCGCTGGACTAGCAACTAGCTAGGGATAAGCTAGGACCAGACTAGGAACAAGCAACCGTTGGACTAGCAACTAGTGGTGTTTTGTCTTTTTCCTCTCTCTCTCCATCCATCTTCCTACAAGCATGGCATCTTTCACCTACATGAATCGCCAACTAGCTCAGCTACAAGCGCCCTAAATTTGGTTTGGGATAGTGGACGCACAGTGGCGTACCAACTTGTTTTTGAGTGGGGGGCGCAAGACGAGACCCGCCCCCCCTTTCCCCGATGACCGGGGCGCGGTGCCCCTGTTGAGCACTGCCGGCCAGTGTATGCCCTGCCCGGTGGCGGCTGTTTCAGGGGGGGGGGGCAAAACATACTGCCTTGCCCCCCCCCCCGTTGGGTATGCCCATCGCAGACGCATTCCGGGCACCGTGAGAGTGGAGGGCCCGTTTTCCTGAAGAAGGCTGTTGGGGGCAATGCAGGCGGACCCGCCGGACCCGAGCAAGATCCCCGTGCAGGACGCGGTGGGGGTGACGGTGGTGCTGCTCACCTGCTCCCTACCGGGGCCGAGGTTCATCCGGGTGGGGTACTACGTGAGCAATGAGTACGCCGACCCCGACCTGAAGGAGAACCCGCCCTCCTCCCCGCACTTTGACCGGGTATGTGGCACCTCCCTCTTCCCCCGATGTTCTGAATGCCCCTCGAACGGCGACGTGTGCCTCGAGACCGCAACAAAAGCCGTCCTTATCAGCAGATGGTCTAAAACTTGTCAATCTCAACTAACCCCTTCCGACATTCCGTCAAAGCAGCTTAATTTGGACGCGTTTCTCGGTTTGGGTTTCTTAGCGGAGTGCATCTCTGCGCCCGCTGTCCTGACTCCAGTGGCCGAGACGCGTAACACACCTCGCCATAACTCCCTCCATCCTTCGAGGGGTGCGAGGCAGTGGCTTCATGCCGCGACCTCCATGGAGCAGTACTGCGGACACACAGATGCGCTGGGATAAGAAACCGAACGCATCCAAACTGAGTGGTTTTTCAGAACGCCATAAGATGCTGCCCTGCCCTCTGTCTTTCTAAAAGAGTTGATTTAGTGGTTTTCGATGATGCTTAGCAAGTTTCTAATTGGAGATATATGTCTATTTTCGTTAATTAAAAAGTTAATTAACATGATACTAAATTGGCCGACTGATTGTAATGTCCACCTGGCCGTATAACTCACCTGCACAAACCACGTAAGTGTAGCTTTCATGGCTCTTTTTAAATGCATTTCTTAAGCTTGAAAAAACATCCCTGTATGTGTCCTATCCAGACAGAATCGTTTCTGGAATTGAGGTCCCTTTAAGCGTTCCAGTTGCGTGTAACCCTGTCAATGTCCCTGGGGCTGTGGCCGTGCAGTTGCAGCGCAACATCACTAGCCTGGCTAAACCCCCAGGTGACCAGCTTCAAGATCGACTGGGACGACAACCCCGAGCGTGGACAGCGTGGCCACCTGACGCGTCCTCCTCCGCCGCCGTGACCGAAGACAACAGCATCGGTCCCCTGCTGAGGGCCCGCTGCTGTCTCAGCGACAGCAGCCACAGCATGGAGGTGGCCTGAGTCACCGGGGGGCAGCCACAGCATGGAGGTGACCCGAGTCACCGGGGGGCAGCCACAGCATGGAGGTGGCCTGAGTCACCGGGGGCAGCCACAGCATGGAGGTGGCCTGAGTCACCGGGGGCAGCCACAGCATGGAGGTGGTCTGAGTCACCGCGGGGGACTCCGAGGGGGGAGTGCGCCCCAGGACTTTTCGCGGGCCCTCTTCCGATCCGCGTGCTCGTGTACCTTTTACTCCAACATCCGTCGGCCTTTCGTGAAATGAAGTGTTCTTTGGTATTACTTGCTTCGGCCCATCATTCGACCGTTGGCATGCGTGGGACTGAGCACGCTGCAGCCTCGGAGGCATTCGTCTAAAGGTGGCGACTCCCCGCTTCACTCGTGCGTCTGAGGTTTCAAACTGGTTTTGTGTGGGGTGTGTTGAAGGCGTGAGGAAGAAAGCATCTTGACGTGTCACCCTTTGTGACTTTGCGCTTTTTATGTTTGTACCTTCCCCAAGGTGTCTACCTCCTTCGTTATGCTCGCCGTTTCACCTTACGTCCGATCGCGGTGGACAATAAGAGCCATCTCAATCAGTCCATGTTCGTGGACGTAGCCGCGTGATGCGCTCTCTGTGCATCGCTCTGCCCCCTCTCAATATCACGGGACACTCGCAGGGCCTCGGTCTTGCTCGGATGGCTCGTAGCATCCGTTGCGGCCGGACATAAGGTGAAACTGGGTGTAGATGGCTTGCACGTGATGTCACTGCCCCTGCTGGTCTGGTAGTCATTCCCACTGCTTCTTGCAGAAACAAATTAGGTGGTGTGAAATGGGTATTACTTCAGAATGTATGCATTCAGCAGCAGCATGCCATCACAATGGCCTCTGATACGAAGTCGGTGCAAGCCACGTATAGGCAGCCACATTTAATTTTTTTATTAATATATTGAAGTTCCCTTAAAGGCCCTCGTTGAGGACATTACATAAAGGGGGTACATAACACGAGAGCATAAAACAGTGCTGCAACGACATATGCAAATACACGAGGTGCTGCAAAACAATGTGGCATCGCTACGAGCAACGGCAATACATAAAATTAATCCGGGTACATGGGGAGCATAAGGGCATGAAAACATTGATACATAGCAACTAGTAAGCACAAGACAAAACAAATGAAACTGACACAGTGGGGATTAACAGAAATGAGAACAAAGAGCGTTCCAAAATACAATGGGATCCGTCTGAGTTACAGTAAGTGAGGGGAGGTCGTTCCAGTCTACAATAGTACAAGGGAAGAAGGAGGAGCTAAAATAGGTTGTGCTGCCTGAGGTGCGGGAAACGTGACACGGGTGATTTAGCTGCGATAAAGATCGCCTGGGGAGTGGGAGGAGAGGGTCTCGGAGCGCAGGGGAGGTACTAGTAAATTTTGTGAAAGAGACAGAGTTGTGCTTATATTACGGCGGATGTTTAGTAAAGGAAGGTTGTCAGTTTGCTCTTTTAGAGGCGGATACACTAACTGACCAATCGTATTTCTTCAAAATAAACCTGGCAGCGCGGTTCTGGACTGCCTCGAGATGATTTAATAAATATATTTGGTGAGGGCTCCAATTGGAGCATATTCCAATTTGGGTCGAATGTATGTACTTAACATGCAATTTTACGCATGAATGGGGGAGCCGATTTTAGGTTTCGTCTTATGTAACCGAGGCAGCGAGACGCCTCGGTGCATATAAGCTCGATGTAGGCGTTCCAGGCGAGATACGTTGCAGTTATAGTCACACCGGAGGTATTTATAAGGCGGGATGTCTTCGATTAAGTTATTTTCTAATTTTGTACGAGAACTGAGATCCTTGTCGTTTTAAGTGAAAACTGGACTAACTTGCATTTTGATTTGTTCAGTGTCATTAATCACCTGGTGCACCATGCCTGTATTTCGTCCAGGTCACTTTGAAGTCGAAGATGGTCTTCAAAAGAAACTATCCTTCGATATGGGATGCAGTAGTCAGCGAAGAGGCGGATGTTAGAGGAAATTTTGCCTGGATTGTCATTAATTAAGATCAGAAAAAGTAGGAGACCGAGAACCGAGCCCTGGGGAACTCCCGAGGTAAGCTTAGCATGGGTGAATGGTGAATTGAGTGCGAGAGGAGAGGAAATCCTGGATTTAGGAGAGAATGAGAGGGTCAGTTCTGAGGCATGAAAGTTTGGCAACGCAGGCAACAATGAGCTAACACTGAGTCAAAATCCTATGAAAAGTCCCAAAATAGGGCATCAGTTCGGTGGTTGGATTCGAAATTAGTGTATAACTCGGTGAATTCTGCGAGCTGTGTCTCGCAAGGCAGTCCTTACGAAAACCGTGTTGCTTGTTGTAAAAGAAGTTAATTCTCTCGAGATGAGATACAACGTTTGAGTAGATAATATGTCTAGAAGTTTTGAGGCTACGCAGGTTAGAGATATAGAACAGTAGTCGAAGGCCGAAATGCGATTTCCATTTTTGAAGACCAGGACGACCTTACCCAGTTTCAGTCGGATGGGAGGTATCCCTGCGATAATGACTGAGAATATTAAGTGAGAAATTCGCTGAGATATTTTGCTTTGGTGTAGTGAAGAATTTTGGGGGTGATGTCGTCAAGTCCTCCAGAGGTTGTCAATTTCAAGTTGTCAAGGAGTTCTATTCAGACTTAGTATGGTAGTGCTGGTAATATAGGGGAGTCAGGCGTCTTCTAATGTAAACATCATGGCAATAAATAGTCTTTTAATACTGTGGCACAGTCCGTTTCAGATATGTTGGGGACCCAGAGGAGGAGCAATAGTTAGGGGATATTATCTTCCAGAATTTTTAGGGTTGTTATAGATGAATACTAAAAGGTCCTCAAAAACGAACTTATGTTTAGCCAGACAAAGGTTCTGAGTGTAGGTCTTGAGACACAAAGTAGGCATCCCAGGCAGCGTACGTCAGTCTAGGACGCCTTGCTCTTCTAATTGATCGCCTTTTTTTATTTTTTGAGGGACCTTAATGCTTTGTTATACCATGGGTTGCAATCATCGCTTTGTATATGGACAGAGGGTACAAACAGGTCAACGAGATTATTTAATTTGTTTTTAAAAAGTAACCAGTTCCGTTCCACGGTCCTAGAGTAAAACCGGCGGTGTACAACGGTAGATATGCAAAAAGATTGCTGTTCATTGCATCCACGGTCAGCAAATGGTGGTTGCGAAAACCTTTCGTTTGGCTAATGGATGTCACAAGGTCTGGGGACGTCATTAAGAACAAGATCAAGGATGTTGTCTTCACGTATAGGTTTGTTGACGACTTGGGTGAGATTATGGTTTAAGCATAGATCGAGAAAATCCCTGGCTTCACTGGACCCACTAGTTGTCAGACTAAGCCAATCTAGTTAGGGAAGTTAAAGTCGCCAAAGACTAAGACATTTGATCTTGGGTACCGCTCATTGATTTCAAGCAGCAGAGAATGAAGCTCGTAGGCAAAACATGCCGCTATAATTCGGAAGTCGGTAGCAGACACCGATAATAGATTTTGTGCAGGACGATGTAACACAAACAAAAGGAGCCCCGATATGGAGCTGGTAGTAATATGAAAGGAAGAAATGCATTTCTTTACTGCTATTAGCACACCGCCTCTCTGTGCGGACCGATCACATCGGTAAATATTAACCATTAAGTGCAAAACACGTGGACAACGGAGGAGGCAAGCAGAGAAAACAAATTGAGGGCACTGTTCCGTCTTTTTTTCTGCCCTCCACTTCGCGTTGCACCGAACCAGAGTTGGCAGGCACGGTGCAATCTGTGGACTCCGCTGGCAGGGTTTTGGGACGAGGCGACCGCAATTTAGCGGCCCCCTCCATATGTGCAAAAGCACGGCTATAGATAGGGTGCCTGGACGTTGTCTCCGATGGGTGTGTTTAGTGTCCTATCCTGCCTATGCATTGAAAGCAGTCCCGAAGTGGCACCAAATAGGGTCACAAAAGCCAGGCTGTCATGCCGTCGGATGTTGCGATCCCGGTGATTGGTTGTAGAAATGCTGGCGAAAAGCGTGAGTGTCGCTGTCGTCACGGCATCCAGCTTTCCTCCTCGTCATTCTCGTTCTGCCCGTGACTACAACTTGGGGAATAGATTCGACCATTGCGCCCTAGCGGCTAACTTTAGAACTACGTCACCGAGGACGGCAAAACCGACTCGTCGCTCGGCTGCCATAACCAATGGCCGCGTCGGTGTTCGGCTGGGGCTTGTGTTTTCCCGTTGCCCCAGGAGGGGCCCTTTTGTAGCCCCTCTCCGCCTGCATGAACAATGCAACGTGCATGTGACCAGCACCTGTTCTGAAGGCCGAAGTAGTTCGAGCTTCGCATCCTCCAACGACTGCTTTCGGGAGAGACCCAGCTTGTTGTGTCCCGTCTGTCGGCGCTATGTTCTATTGTTAACACTTTATGTTACACCATGCTCCGCATTCTGTCAAGGAAGATGACGAATAGATTCACGAGCGACCGTGACAGGTTTTCAAGTGAGATCTCATGCCAGCAGTCTTGTGCACGTGCGTTCTCTGCCTAAAATCCTTGAACCGGTGATTTCCTAAAAAGGTGGCTTGCACTGGAATTGCCTCGAAACCAGTTTGAAGAGCAGCACTCCTCCATGGTGGAACACTGAGTCTATGCACTCCACTGTGCTGGATAGATGTCTGAACCCTTTTAATCGGGCAGTGACTTAAAGGGGCCCTGCAAGAACACCTTTTTACTGGTTTTTAATTTGCACTGAACCTGAGCGCACTGAACATAGTAACCTAATAAAACTTTTCTTTTCGCAAAATTCGCTTTATTTTAAAAGTTATAGGCAAATTAGAATTACAAAAACAAGCAAAAAACTAGCCTCCTTCATGACGTCGTAGGTCCTGGCTTGAGTGGCCATGAACTGAGAGGGATAGTGAGCTCAGCGAGTGCTCACGGCTGCCGCACCCCGTGTCGACGGCTCGAGAGGGCGCCACTAAAGCATGTGCTGGATAGGCTGTATGAAGCGGGCGGCCTGGGCGGCTCCGCATTGCATTTGCTGTGCGATTAAACACTAATTCGGCATGACACTTCATTGGCCGACAAGCGACAGCAAACACGGGGTAAAGATCAGTTCTGAACTGCTGCGGTCGTACGGATCCTCCAGTCCGCTACGACCGCAGCGCCGCCGCATACATTCGGGACCTTTCCACGCTCGCCGCTTGTTGGCGCCTGATCCCACTACACCTTTCTAGTATGTGCCGCCTTTTCCACCGCTTGGTGGCGGGTATATCGATGGGTCATTTCTTGTTTCCATACTTTCTAAACTGCATTTGTTTCTTTTCTGATCTAAAATAGTGAACAAAAACTATTTTTATAAATAACTGAAACGGTTCGCTCCACTTATATTTTGTATTTCGACTAAAAAGAAGCTTCTAGCAGCTCTGACCAGTAGTAAGTTCAGGACCTAAGATGTCACATATCGAGTGCTTTCGGCACTGCGGTTTGCCCCCTAGGTGGAGGGGGTTTCCGCGTTGTCCTGTTAAAATACTGACGCACTGATATTTAGTTATACTCTCTCCGTGCCCGCTAGGCTTGCCCGAACCCCGAGCGACGTGCATACCGCAAGAAAGGTAGATGCTTAAATATGATTGCAGGGCCCCTTTAAACCAGCATTGCCAGTGCTGGTAGCAGGAGCAACGTCGATTTTTTTCAGTGCATGTTGGTGCAACAAAAAGTCCACTGGGAGTGTGCACTCGGGAGCAAAAGTTTGCGGGGTGCAGGAGCATCAGCCGAAATGACTGAGCTGCGCCTTCTGACAACGCGCAGCCGCCCTCAAGATTCCATGCTTTGAGAATGTGCTTCTTTCGTGCTCGCAGTCACGTCTTTTTTACTCGTTTCCGCCCGACGTGCACGAAATAACCAGGACCGCCGCAAGGTGCCACTTTGTCAGTCATCATGCCAAGCGTCTGCCTCGGTCACCGCGATGGGTGACGGAGCTCGCACATGCTACAGATAACATTTCGCGGCACCTTGCGCCAGTCCCTGTTATCTCATTGGCGTCGAACGGAAGCAAGTGAAAAAAAGCATGACGGCAAAAAAGAAAGGAAGCGTGTGCGCAAAGCGTGAGTCCTGAGAGTGGCAACGCGCCATGAGAAGGCGCAGCCAGTCTTTTTCGGCTGGCACTCCCGTGCCCCGCAAGCGTTTGCTCCCGACTGTACATTCTGTGTTTGTGCACACCGGTGCGGATAACCGAGGATGTTAAAAAATAAAAAAAAATAAGGCGGCCCATTGCAGCAAAGAAAGCTACCATGTTGGGCTTAAAAACGAGGGATTGCACATGACCGAGCAAATATACCACGAGGAGTAATGCATGCATGTCGCATTATTGCATAATGGCTGGCAATATTGGTGATAATAGGGTTCTTTCACAAGACCATGATGCAACTCTACTACCGGTTCGTAAATCTCGCTGCAACCCGCCGGAATTCATGTTGGAGGCATTCGTTGTTGTTATCCTATGTTTTGCGTGCTTTGGGGTTGTGTTTGCACTGTAGTTTATCTGCCCACTCGAGGTCTAAAAGGGTCAGTTGCACTGTAATTAATTGTTCGAGCCGTAAAAGTCTTCGACTTCGAAGCTACGGCCAGCAGTATTGGTTTATCTAGAATTCCAGCGATCGGGAACCAGGACAAGGCGACGCTCGAGCAATCGGTTCGCCGGCGTTATGAATGGCTCCGACGGATACGCCGGCACAACCTCAGTCGGACGGGTAAAGACGGGAGCAGAACGCGGCTAATCCTGGGCGCTAACATCTCCGGTCCCGAGGGAAAGAAAGCGACAAGAGTGCGGAGAAAGAAAGTAGACGAAGGGTATGTTTTGCCGCGACAATTTGAAAAAGCTTCAGTGCTTGTGAAATTTATTTAATTTTGTCAATGCACAATTCCGGTGTTTTCCTGCAAAGTAAGAGAGAAAATAACAAGGTACAGACCTTACAGGTTATGTTTTGCTGCTTCTTTGTGCATATAAAGGCGTCGCCAGCGATATGGGCTCATCGGGACCGCCAATGTCCGCTTCTATGTCCCGCCATTCAAAAGCGGCCAAATGCATGGGACCTTTCGCTCTAGATTATATTAACTTTATGATCTCGACATAAAAGCTTCGTACCCCAACAAAGGGTTTGTGAACTGCACTTCTTGTCAGGTGAGGAACCTCTGCAGGAAAATATTCTGAAATGTGGTTATACAAAGATGGCTCTACGGCTCTGTTGCTGCCGCAATAAGATGCCGAATGCCTCCAACATGGTGCCAAGGCACTGATAGCAGACGACAATGTTGGTTCCATTTCTTGTCCGACCGGAAGTCACGTCGGGTGCAAGAGGCCTATTCAACATTTGGCGGCAAAAACAACTGCATGCTCTAAAAGGGAGTTCCATGACAATAGCATCACATGGAACCTAATTAATTAAGATTTAACAAGTGATAGTGCACTGAAGCACCTAGAGCTAAAGCGCTTGCTGTAGAAACCATATGCAGGGACTCTGGGTTCACTCCCCCACCCTGTCCATTTCGATCTGGATGAGCACTGCATCGGCGTGTGGTCATGTATAACTAGGTACTACATTATGCATGTTAAAGTCCCTAGGCTAGCAGTTTTACTGCAATTGCTAAATGGACCTTTTGCAGAAACATTGGTTTGAGATTAAGTGGATTTGATACCCTCTCTCTCCCTTCTGGCTAAACAGAGGGAAGATGATTTCTTTGTATCAACTTTGGGACTGGAGATAACCCATGATGGGGACAAAGTCGAAATTTGGGGGAGCCATATTTAGGTCACAGCAGCTCAATTCGCTACTCAGCAGCGGACGAAAGGAGGTCGTTTTCGGTCGTTCAGCACGCTGACCACCATAACCTTCTTGCACTGCAGCATGGAATTGGTGTTTCATATGAAAGCAAAGCAATATATCTTTCGACGGTAAAAACCTAGTTGGTGTGTAGGAATGCACAGCGAAAGCATAAAAATAATTACTGGAAACAATGTTTCTATGCTGCCTATGAGAACCAAGCCGCGATAGCAGACGACAGAGTCGAAACAACCTCCTCTCTTGAGCTTCTTGGCATTGCCGCTACGCAGCGTCGATTTCACTGGAGTCGCCAATAAGCAAACGGGATGTAGCTGACATTTTGGGTGTGGAACAAGTGAGAGGCCTTGCGCGCGCGCTTTGCTTTCTAGTTATTTGGTCTGCGAACCCAGTCGCGTGTCTAGGGGCAGCACATATTTGCCAAAAGGTGGATTTCTCATTTAGAGCTCTATGGCATAAGCCAATGCCACGCCAAACCTCAAAGGCAGACTAACCTTAGGCTGCCTAAACACGAACACCAAATTTGTTTTCTAGTTTGAAGGCATAGCAGCGGAACCACCAAAGCGCGTTAACTAAGCTTCGTCCCCTCCCTTCTCTCCTCGTAAAAACTGGGCATTGAGGAGGCTGCGACATCACAAAAGAAAGCCCGTCGACCCTATGCAGAAGGGCGCGGTGGTGACGTGCTTGAAATAGGCCAATCGGAGCGCCAGAGTTTTCCCCATGTGTGCTCCACGGGAAGTGGGTACCCGGAAAGGTGTGGGCCTTTCTTCGGGTCCCAGTATGGTTATTACGCTACCCGCGGTTGTGAAGAGGCGCTTTGTTGATATTGAGAAGACTGTCTAAACCCGTTTATAACGAACAACAGGAAATGCAACAATCAGTTCGATATAGCAAGTAGTTCGATATAGCAAAAACCATTTACAACGAACTTCCACGATGCGTTCGTTGTAAGGCGAGAGCTTCTCTTTCTTTCTCATCTCTTTCGCTTCCGCCTTGCAACACCGCGCTGGGATTTTTTTCTTTTTTTTTTGTATACGTGCAGAGTTTGTTTTTTTTTAGCTTATCTCGCCTTCTGAATCGCCTATCTTCGTGGGCAACCACTTTGGGATGAAAAGTTTTTTTTTTTCTGTGCGTGCGTGTAGAGTGTCTTTTTAGCTTTCTTCTCATCTGAATCGCTTTTCTTCGCTTAATTTTGTTTGCGGCTAGAGCTTTTGAAATTTTCTTTCTTTCCTACTTTTTTTTTTTGCTGGAAAGGGGGGGGGGGAAGGCGGAAGCGGGCAGAGACGATTGTTTGCGTGCTTTTGGAAGCCTTCCCGGGGGATAAAGTTCGATATAGCCAATATGTTGTTCGTTATAAAAGTACTTTTTACATGCATTTTTATTTGAATTTTCTGTGAGTTCGATATCGACAATAATTTGCTGTACGTGGGTTCGCTCTAAGCGGGTTTCACTGTACAGCCATCACTCAACTAATCTTCATCCGTATGCATTTATTAGTTTCGGTTTTGATTTTTGAAGTTTTGCTTCCCAGCTAAACATTATTGAACATATTTTCAAGAAGTTACCTGGTATCCTCGGTACAGTTTGCTACCGCGAGTTACCGCCATTCGGGAAAAAATATATTTTGGAAAATGTTTTGATGGTAAACAAATCTTCTTATCAATTATTGTGATTCAGTTCGAAATCCACAGTTATGCCTAAAACGGCCTAAAACGAGCCAAAGCAAGCCAGCAAGAGCTGTGTGTGGCTGTTCAAGGCGCACGCCGGCGCACGCAACGCAGGTTGGAAATTTCGAACTTGTGAAATACACTTCGCAAACTGATACGTGGTGTTAACCGCGAAGGAAGCTGAACACAACACAGATCCCAGGTGTGCCCGCCGAAGCTGCTCTTCCCTTGAGCGGACCAGCCGACGGCGCAAGGAGTGCCCGCAGCGGGGTTGGCCAAGATGAAGAACGAAGACGACAAGTTTCATTCGGGCTCAGACAGATCTGATCGATCGCGCCTCGTCCAGCCACTCCAAAAAGTTCCGGATGAACGAGGGCGACTGGCTGTGCGCCGATTCCCAGTGAGTGCCGACGTCCGCACCCGCTTGCCGACGTCGTCGCGGCTGAGGCCTACCGCGCTGCTTCCGAGTTCGCCGGGCTACGCCAAAGACTCAGAGTTTTGGCGGAGAGAAGCATTGTAGTGTCGTGGCATTGGTGGAAGAGACAGGTTGTCCGTAGAAGCACGCTGTGGCTTCATCCGGGAATAGTGTGGCAAAGCCTACCGCAGCTGTGGAGGCGCGAGAGCTTCAAAACGCGCACTCGCGCACTGCCTTTCCGAGAGCCACGCGCTGTCCCCTTACTTTGACAACTAAAGACCGTCCCTACCCGACAAAAAGTAATATAGCGTTTTAAGGCGATAGCTTTACGGGCGCCACTTTGCAGATATTTAGAGCTAGTGGGCTGTCGTCGACGCTATGAAAATCCCTTCTCTCCCCTCTTGACGTGAGGAAAGGGAAGTCAGGGACTTCCCGTCGGCCTTAGCGCTAAAGGAGAGCGAAGGCAGCCCTGGCGTCTCGCCGAGAATGGCGCGACGAGGGAAGAATCTGTGTGCCGTCTGCTTGAAACAGTTGTTTCCAAACATTCCTCGCGTTATGTGAAGTCCCACTTTGTCAGTATCCAGTTGCTATGTGTAATGTTGGATGGTTTCAGAAACTTCCACTACTCTTATTCACTTACTTCACAGATCACCAAGCACTGGTGGTGGTCGTCAGTGGAATCCCAACGGCTATGAGAATTGACCACGTCGCATTCTTTTCACCGCAAAATAAACTATGCGTCATTGAACGCTCGGTATCTGCCCAAAAGTAAGTGCTAGTGGTCAGGACCGGGTACCAAGGTTTCAGAACTAACAGTTATATTATTGGATGGTTACAAGTTACTATCGGCAGCTGATGCCATCCATCTCCATCTACTTGTGGGCCTTGTCAGCCGCCATTTTCCAATTAAAATTTTTTGAAAATCGCTTATAACTTTTAAATTAGATTAGCGGCAAGCTTAACTGACTACTTTGGCATTTGGTCCAGGCCGATAGTGCAACATTTTGGGTAGAAGCTAATCGTTCAATGATGCATAGTTTTCTTCTTTGTCTTTTGTGTGTGGTGAGAGAAACGGAAGTGTTTTCCCAGAGACACCCTGTACACAGGAAACTGAGGCAGGCTCTTATTTCTTCTAAACTTTTGACTGCCAGTATTAAGAGAGTGCAGATTCCACAACCTCACCGTCACCCGGGCTCCACACTCATTGAGGAAACAACTCTGGTTGTTTTCCCTAAAAGTGTCTGCAACTTTTGAGCGGAGCTTTAGGGTTGTGGAATGCTCCTGTACTTTCATTTACTCAAAGTACTCTCGGCCCTTGCAGAAGCCACAGCAGCACTGAGTAGCGTAAGATACTCAGTGCTGTGGGACGAGACGACGTCCCTTGGTACGTTGTGTCTGTGAGACAGTTTTGCTCTAAAGGGAGGCCAAGGCTGAATACGCAGCCCAGACTACCTTCTGGAATGTTTGTTTGAGGTGAGGTTATGGCGCAGTTTCCATTCCCTTCGCCCGGTTCTCATTCTGGCAATGTTTCTAAGTTGCGAGAGTTCCGAATACATGGCAAACTGAACTTTTCCTTTCCTCCGCACATTTGAACTGAGAATGTTAAACAAGAGCGTTTCTCTTCGATTCAATTCTTTAAATATGGAGTATGTGTGCCTTTAAGTTGACTTTAACGGGTGACTCTGCTATAGTCACTGGCGGCTTAAGAAAAGGGAGGGGGATGGGTTACTATGTTTACATTTCTTGCTTTGTAGTGTGTCCTGTGGCTTTCTTTTCGATTCAAGCTGTAGTCTCATTGGCTCCGGGAGTGATAATGAGATGCTCAGGATTCGCCACATCTTCTGTTTCTTAAACCTTTGGTCACTATAGATTGCAAAAATTTCCAGTTAACGGTTTAACTTCTCGGGGAGCTCCAAGAACTTCATTGTTTTTGCAATTTTTACTTTAGGGTTCTTGATCATTCCGCAAAATTTGTGGCAGATATTGTTTATGTGGCATTGGCCCGAGCTGAGTTGGAAAGCCCGTTCGCCACGTGGAAGATGCTGACGGAGGTCTCTGCGTGGCGTTTTGTTCCAGGTGCGGAAATGTCAACTTTGCTCGAAGAAGCAGCTGCAACCGTTGTGGAAAGGGTGAGCTTGACTCATTGCTCGGTTTATCCGGCGATGCTTAACGGAGCGGAGGTATCGCGAGCAAATTCTTTTTGAGTAATGTCTACGGTTTGACCCACTTACTACGAACCCGGGATTGGCGGAAGTACCGGGTACGACAAACTAACATTAATTTCGCATTCCCAGCTACACACTTTTCAATGGGGTTCGAACTCACCTTTCTGGTTGAAATTCGAAGCGTGGCCATTGGGACGACGAGAACATTTTCCAAAAGCTGAAAATGGTTTTGGAGGAAATGGCAAAAGCCTGCCATAATTTTAGTTGAAGCCAAAACAACCTGGTTGCCTGATACTCTGTTCTGTGCTCGAAACGTTCGACTTCATCGTGTCAGCGAATTTGTGTTGTTCAACCTTGCGCTTTATTGCGAACACTGAGATCTAGGAATTACTGATTAACTCGACATCCGACGACCGTGGATACAAGGAAGTTGCCGTTCCGAATGAACAGAGTTCAGAGTAAGGCCACTCAAAAGAGTGACCTCGAGGTGCAAAGCGAGGCGCCACCACACAGCACCGTGTCTTAAAAAGTACAATACGAGAAATACGTCGTAGGTCGGATGCGCCCATACATCTGTTGACTTTTTGTTCATAAAATAGTGCATCTTTTATGGATAAATATTCTCCACAAGAGCATGCTACGGTGTTACTGAGATCAAAACTGCGGTTCGGCATGCTGGAAAGAAACAAACCTGCACTTGGAGGGTTGACCTCAAGCTTTGGGTTATGGTGGGTGCAGAAAAGTGGAGCTCCTGTCCAAGCGCAAGCTGGGCCACGAGATTGGCAAGGCCGCCGCCGAAAAGAGCCGGGGCCTCTTCAGTGCCGACGACTGGCAGTGCGGCAGGTGAGTGGCCCATCACTCCAGTGTAAGGAACGTGTCCCCGTCGCCGACGGCATGCACGGCTTTCAAATGTGGAAGAGCTTCTCATACCGACCTCATCCAGGGTTCGCACGGGTGCTGGAAAACCTGAAAACCCTTGAAGAAATGCCATTTTCCAGACCTTGAAAGTCCTGGAATTTGTAGCGGTGCTTGAAAACCCTTGAATTTCCCTATGATAGTCAGTGGTGCTACATTTTTTATAATAATAAAATAGAATCATAATTTTTACGTGTATGTTAAAAAAAAAAAAAAAATTGAAACTAAAACGAGGAATTTTTTTTATATGGCATACAACTCGACATATTTGGTTGAATACATCGTTAAGCGCCTGGCCACAATGGTAGCAGTCCCGGTGGTTCCGGGATCCGGTCTCGCCGTCCGCTTCTTGTGATCTTGCGCTCGTCGCTCACTCGCGTAGTGTTTGCTATTGAGTCTGCTTTCGCTGCACATGGTGGACGTTGTTTACGCTGCGTGCGATGCCCGGAAAGTGCAACTTCCAGCAGTCGTGGTTGGGTCATGACGACTACAGACACTGGGTTGTGTCGGACCCAGGAGCATGAATCGGGCAAAATGCAGACCTTGAGGAAGCACGTTTGACGTCTCGTCAATGAGGCGAGTCCGCACCAAAAACCACATTAAAGTGCGAAGCACAGTGGGAACATGAAGAAGGCAGCAGGTAGCTCCATGAAGAAATATGTGACTCTGCGCTTCAGTGACCGATCAGTCTCCATCGGGATCCGTCCCCACAGCCCCAGCAGAATCATCAGTCTTGACCAGTGCGTGCAAGGTGGTAGATAGAGTGCTCTAAATTTGGTGGATGGAATGCTCTAAATGACTTAATTCGTGGAGCTCGAATTTTTACGAACGTATCCAAAGCTGAAAATTTGGAATTATTCACGGGTTGTAATTTTTGCGACTACGATGTAGCTTCCGAAGTGTTGATATTGTGCCCAAATTGTTCGTGGTATTTGTTTTCCACGAATCATGGGCAATTCGGCGAAAATTAAGTCGTTTACTGTATTAAAGGGGTCCTTTAAAATATCTTTCCGGGTCCTTAAAAGTCCTTGAAAACCTTGAATTTTTTTCTTTCAAGCCTGTACGAACCCTGTCATCGCTAGCTTTTTTTTTTCCTGCTTTATAGTGATGAACAGACAAAACCCTTCCACATCCAAAATCGGCTGGATCCAACGTTGTAAAATCATGAAACTGCAGGGATTCGTGCCGCTGCCACTGGGGCACGTGCCTCCTATCGCTGGGTGGCGACGTCGAACCACCTGGCGTCGCGTGCGCTTCTGTTTCTTTTTAACGTAAAATGTGTTTGATGCGGACTTTTCTATGAGAAAAGTGTAATGAATGAGTGTCACAACGAGCACTGTAGCGAGCGTCATGAACGAGTGACACGCTTTGTGTTACAAATATTAAAATTCCATCAATGTTTTTGGCGAATAGCCACTGAGCTACAAGTGCAGCAGGGGTGGATAGCTAAATGTCTAAATTTGAATGTAGAAGTGCTGGCAAAAATGGCAAATATTAAATAAAAGTGTTCATAAACCAGTTAAAAAAAAATTAAATTTAAAAATAATAAAATAAGACAATACAAACAAGATAATAAAGTTAAAGAAAAAAATAGTGGCAGTTTGATACTGTAGACCCATGTTACGATAAAAAAAACGGCATGGGATGGCCAACAAAGCACGCTTTTCGTGTAAGGCTCGTCAAATTATGCGGTGCTGGAGAAAACAAGCCTTCTGCGTTCAGTCCTTATTTCTAGCTGCTTTTGTTTGCGCATGCAAGAAGGGCCTCAGCACGCACCTCGTATCGCTGCGGCGCAGTGTTCTTCCGCAGCATAAAGGCTGAACCGCATGCAAGCGATTTAGCGAGCGACGAGACAAGCGATGGCGACAGACCACGAGAGTCAGCGACGAGCGACGGAGATTTCTCGCTGTCGCCCGTTGCATCGCTCAGTTTTTGGATTTCTAGAAAACGTCACTCACCGTCTTGGTCGCTTGCTCCCATCGCTATCATGCGGTTTGCCTTGTCGCACGACTGATCGAGCGACAGCGAAGCGGGTCGCCGTCGATCTGTCTCGTTGCTCGCCGAATCGCTCGCATGCGGTTTATACTTAAAGGCTGTCTGCTTTCATTGCCGTCACCATGGCAACAAATTCAGAATTAATGGAAGCACGCATGTTACCGCCGCGTGAAGCCAGCAGCAGCTGATGCGCGTGTATCACTGGGGCGCGTGTTAACCCACCCCCTGCCTGTATCCACGCGCTTCGCGGCGACAGTCTGCGGCTGCTCATTACAAAACTATTAACTTTGGCTAGCAGACGGCGTTCTGAAAATGGCATCAGCTGTTGCTGGCTTCACGGAGCGTTACCGTGCGTGGCTTCCATTCATTCAGCATTCGTTGCCATGGTGACAGTGATGAAAGCAGACAGCCTTTATGGCGCGGAAGAACACTGCGGTGCAGCAGTACGAGGTGCGTGCTGAGGTCCTTCCTGCATGCTTTTCAATGGATGGAATGCGAACAAAAAGAGTTTGAAACAAGGACTTAAACGCAGAAGACTGTTATTGTCCAGTGCCTCATATAGTATGACAAGCCTTACATGAAAAGCATGTTTTTAGACTGGTGTTAGGAGATAGTATTTTTTACAGCATGGGTCGAAAGTATCAATGTGCCAAAATAATGAAATAAAATAATACATGCAAGATAGTAAAATGAAATAAATATAAGTAAAAAAAAAGAAGAAAAAGTAGATAGAAAAAAGAATGAAAAATCTAGCATTGACACAACCTGTGCTCCTCTGTCTTTGTCAGCATGATCAAACCTGTATAATGTTTTCCTCTGGTGTGCGTGAAACTGCAACTCCCGGCTCGGCTCTGTCTTGGCTTTGATCTGTTAAAGGCGGCGTTTGGACTTTGCTTTTATTTGTGTGTTTTCCATGATCGCGTGTGGCACCTGGATTGGCACGCTGCTACGTGCGTGACTGCTTCAGATGCGCAAGTTTGTGTATCCATTAGCAAGTCGCTTTTCGAGCCATCCAGTGGGTCAACACAGGAGGCTTATAGTGCACCAATCATAGGATGTATATGAAGGTGAAGAATGCTAAAAATCATTTCCCACATGTTGCCAGGGTCAGTTTACTTACTTTGTAGGCTAAGATCGTCATAAAATGTCTTTTGTTTTTCGAAAACGTAGAAACTTGCATGGGGGAAACTCGTCACTGATCCAAAGCGCCACACGAAAAAGTATGCATTCACGGTAGAAGACAGAAAAATAGTTGCGTCGTCCTTTCTCAAATTTTGGACACACCGAAAGGATGCCCAGAGTTTCCAATGCTTCAGAACAGTGTTCCCCCGCCTGCAGGTGCGGGAACGTGAACTGGGCACGACGGCAGTCGTGCAACATGTGCAACGCCCCAAAGTTTGGAGAAGTGGAAGAGCGCACAGGTGAGCATCGATGGGTGGGCCCTCGCTGAAACGGGCGTGCATGTGTACGTGTTTGAAGGAGGCCTGTCACATGTCATGTGCAGCCCGTATCGGTTTGTTTGTCACTAAGTGCTGCTTTCTTCATTGCTCACTCGGAACGTGTAGTGTTTTCTGCGAAGATCGCTCGTGCAGCGTCTTTGTCTTTTCGATTTCTTCGAGAGCACGCATCAGAGCGTGTAGCCGACGCAGAGCTGGCAAAGCTAATCCTACCGGGTGCCGCTGCTGTGTGCGTGCGGCATTGCATTACATTTTTGTATTGCAATTATGTGTTAGCTGCGCCGAGCAATGTTTGGCGCCAAAAATACGTTCAGTTGTAGTCGTCACCAGTTGCAGTGACCACCGTCGTCGCGGAGCAGCCGCCGAAATACGCTCCGATCCAAGTCTGTACCTACTTTACCCAGCGCCGTTAGGGTGGGTCGAATTGTGAACTCGCGTAAGTGATCCATTTGGCAACACTCGCTCCGCACCGTGTAATTTCCCGGGTTCACGAGCGTTTCTCGTTTCGCAGATTGAAAAATACACACTGGTTTAAGGGAAGCGTGTTTCGCACGGGGCATTTATCTGGCCAGCCCCCGTAACTTTGTTACCCTTTCTGACTCGGGTGATTTCGAAGATATGCTCAAAACACACGACCTGGCCAAATTGACTTATTTGTGGGAGCATTCCTCTCGTTGTATTCCCTGCCCCCCTTTATTGTGTAAAGCCTTGAAATGAGCAAGTTAAAGCTAACAGAATTGAAATAATGAAATTAAATGTGGAAGAAAGCCGGTTTGGAGTGAGCATGGCGGGATGGACACAAAGGGAGGTGTTTGTGCAGTTTGCTACGAGGCCCGTCGTACCTGTGAATCTCCAGGCCTTCGGGCCGGCCGTAGCTTTGGTTTGACCCAAGCAATTTGCGTTGGAATGGCTTTTGATGGGAATCGGACCCAAATTTAATCTGAAAAAAACATTAAACCCTTGGCTACTAATCACGAGTGTCACTCATGCCCTCCTGTACCATTCTAGCAGTCCCATACAGTGAAGAACTGAGTGGGCACATCAGACAGTCGGTAAATAATAGGGAGATTAACGAACAACAGCTAGAGACCAAATAAACGTTTAATTTAATTTTCGTGCAAATTTCTGGTTTTAAATAAAATTTTGGGGTATATATTATGAAGAAAAAAAAGTGTCCTCATTGGGTTAATGTGTTTAATGTGATCAAACTTTTGATGTGATAGAACACATTGAAAAATAAAGAGCCTGCACCTAAACCACGTCTGTGGATATCCCAGGCAGTGGGTAGGTCGTTGCTTGGCATTGACCTGGGTGTTTTTTTACATTGAACTGGCTTTGGTGGCTATTGGACCAGCGTTTGGTGTGATAGAACACTTCGAGAAATAGGGAGCTTGCTCGGCGTTGACCTGGGTGTTTTTATACATTGGGATGGGCTTTGGTGGGAATCGTACCAATGTTTGGTGTGATAGGACACTTCGAGAAACATAGAGCTTGCACCAAAGCTTAGTATGTTTGCCGAGTTTTGTTTCTGCGAGTCTTCAAAGTGGTGCTGGCTCTTCAGGTCTCGGCGGTGGCTACAACGAACGTGAAGACGTGGAGTACGTGGAGAGGGAAGAGTCTGACGGAGAGTACGACGACGTGAGTAGCCGGCAAAAGTCGGCACGGATTGCACGGTCTTCCACTTTCCAAGAGCCTTATTCCCTGAAGGGACATTCGAGAAAATTGTTTTTATCGTTATCTTTCTTGATTGCAAGAAGGTGTTCTTAGGGAAACTTTATGGCCAAGTGTCATTTTTTCATTTGCTGTAACAAACACTCCAAAAAACAGAGCGGAAAAAAAAATGTTTGCATCTTTTTGCCATTTGTTTGGCTGTCCAAAGACTGTCGCTGCAACACACGTCATTGTTTGGTACTGCATGTTCGGCACAAATGGTGCCAAACCACATCAGCTCTATTCTGCTACATTTTGTCAAAATTTTGGGGATTCGAGCTAACACTTCCGCAGGCGTAAGCTTCTCTATCTCGGTGCTTACCCTACCTTGATAACAGAGGTGCTGCTGCATTCCCAGACAGCCATGATAGTCCTGTGCAATTGTTTTCCAACGCTTCATATTTTTTTAGTAACATCTATTCGATTCAGCTTTTGTATCCAACAGCGACTGTGCCATGAATTACGTAAATTCACCGGACACTGGGGTAAGAAAAAAAAATTCGAACGGGCTAAAATAAATCAAGTAAAACCCCCCGGTGGTTAGACAATTTATTATGTGTTCCTTTGCGGTGCCGTTGCACAGATGACTGTGGCAAGTGTTTGGTGCCTTGGCATCGCGAACATAGCGTAGTCGTGCATAGCGTCTCTGAAAGAGAGTCCTGCCAGGGCTCTCGAGAGGTTTTGCATTCACTCTTGCTTGTGAGGAATCTAGGGGTTTGTCATCTTTGTAATGATTGGAGACCAACACTAAAATGGACGACGAGCGCTTGCATCATTTTGTTTGTGTCTGTTGTGTTTTTGCCTCCGTCTCTGGCTAGCAGGGTAATGTATGAGCACGAGCAGCTTTCAGTACGCATTGACTCACAAGCAGCACCCTGCAGTTTCTGCTGGCGCCAAATTTCTTAATAAAGGGAAGCTCTGCAAAATTTTGGTAGTCACCGTCTTGCCACAAATTTGGTTCAGCACATTAATGGACACGTCTGAACTAGTAACCCGCATTACGAATCACAGTAATTTCTTTCTCGCAAAGGTATTGAATTTTTAAATTTGGTCCGAGAGGCAGAAAGGCTTTACTGGCAATGCTGAAAACTGGAAATGTTGGTTTTGGCATGACCTCCTTTTGAAGTTTTCTCGATAGATATCTTTAATTTAGAGGTAATAAATACTAGCATGCCAGGAAGAGTAAAGCCTGGGTATTCTGAAATTGTGTTTAGTTTGGGTAGCTAAAAAGAAGCGCCACAGCTTGCAAGCGAGCGTGCCACAAACACGAATCCCATTATTTTATGCGGGAGGAATTTGTAACGTAGAGGCATCGCCGATAGTTCTAGCGATTTCCTTCCAGATGAGTCTGAAAGTTTGGGGCAGAAATTGTGTTTAGAAGTGACTAAGGGTGGTTCTCGACTGTTTCAGTTCGGCAGAAGAAGGAAAAAAGCCCGAAGGGAGGAGGCGCCACAGTCTGTGGCCAAGCCCAGCAGCCAGCCCCCTGCCAAGGTAGGTTCGAGGCACGCCCCCCCCCTCCCCTCCTTGGGGGCTAGGTGTGAGCTTCCAGGGTTCGAACCGGTGTGCCAGATTCATCCTCTGGTGTTGGCTAGGTTTGAAAATCAATGGTTTTGATAGTTTTGACCAGACCCGGCAAGCGGCTAATGCTGTGAGCAGGCTTGTGCCGCCGCATTTTCGGCACTATAGTCCGCGCCCAGCATATAGTCCACTGAAACTGATTTCGACTGAAGACGATGGTTGTCACAGTCTGTATGGGGTGCATAGGTTGCGCAAAAGATTCTTGTACTTGGAACACCTTTGCTTCAATCGCGTGGCCACCGCCATGCAGACATTAATTTCCAATACCTCACCACCAAATCCAAGCCAAAACTGTAGTTCTTCGGCTTTCCACAAGATGGCACAACGTGTTCCCGCTCGCAAAATTTAGACCTTGGCGGCGCGTGGAATTTGTAGATAACAGGTTATGATCGATCCCCTGTGGCAGTGGTTCTCAAATGGGGGTCCGCGAAGCCCTGCCTTATCGGTCAAGCCCGGCGATAAAAGTTGTCTTTTTTTCAGATTGATAAGAAACTCTCCTATTTCCAGTTGAGTTTTTTCGTGTCTATGTCAATGAGAGAAGCCTACTTCACACTAGGCCTTAGTTATATCCATTTATTAAATTGTTATCATAATTAACCTATACCTTTCCCTTTTCCTCACCACTAATGGGTTCTTTTATCATCTCCGCCGATTCAAGGGGTCCGACGAAATATCAATGGTTGAGAATCACTGCCCTGTGGACGTAGTATGCAAAGCATTAAGGGGGGACATTGGCTAGAGATTTAACTTCTGAATTACTCAAGTGATTGGAATGAAATTTGCAGGGGAGATTTAACATCAGGTGTATGTGTATTGTGCAAACGTTCAGCTCTCTGAGACAATTTTACATACCTGCGTAAGAGGATGTGTCACTCTTCGTTGAGAAATCTACGATATGCAAATGAAGCTATTAAGCACCATTTTGACTGCTTGAATATAAAGTGAAGGATGTGGGACTTTGGGCTATCTAGTTTTTATAACTCAAATGTAAATATTTCAGGAAGAGTGATTACCTCAAACTATGAGATGCATATCTGTCCTATGTGAATTTTTGAAAACATAGTTATTTCTCAATGAGGACTTTAAGTTTAAACAAAATAAAGTAGATAGCCTGATTCCCCAGTAAAGTTCAATGAAGAAAAATCTTGATAGGGGTATTAGAATAATTTTACCTTCGAATAAAAGATTCCTTCGTATGAAATTTGCAGCAAAATGTGGAACTGAGAAAAATGCATTCAAACATTGAACTCCTTGACTTTGTTACTGCCTCACAATGTGATGAAAATATTTTATATCAACACAGCTATTTGCCGTATGGTTACCAAATTTAGTGTAAGGGTGTATAATTAGTTCCTAAAACCGAAAAACCTCAAATTTTAAAATTAAGCTAAAAAAGAATTGGAAAATTTAGGCCCATGTCTTTCCTTAAAGACCGACGACCAGTTCGCGCTTTCCTCTTTCCTCCGCTTCCTCCTCTCCCCCCTTCTACCCTGTCCACCATTGCCTGTTTCCTCCTCTCCCATGGTGAGGAGGGTCCTCTGCCTTGCAGAATCTCGAGTCTGGTCGTCGGCCTTTAATGGGGGCGGTTGCCATCGTGCAGTTAAATCGCACAACTGCCTTTAAGAGATCCCGTGGCACTAGTAATGCGACGGCTGTCTAGTTGCAGCCATATAACAGTGCTCCATCCCCGGTGTCCAGGAAGAAGAGGCGGCAGAGGAGGACGAGGAGGAGGAGGAGGGGGACGACGGGGACCTGTCCAAGTACGACCTGAGCGGCTGGGGTGAGGAAGAGGAGGAGGAGGGCTCCAAGGGGCTCCTCCGGGGGCAGCTCTTCGTCCAGCTCCTCGTCCAGGCGCTCCTCACGCTCCTCGTCCGACGACAGGTCTTCCTCCCGCTCCAGGTTAGCCGAGTTCACCGCGTTCTCCGCCGGGGGCCGGTTCGACGGAGGGGAACTCGAAAGATTCCGGTCTGCAGCTTCACTCGCCTTTGTCGGTTTGGTTTGAGCGCACGAGTTTCCAGAGTGTGGAACTTAAAGGGCAACTCCGCTTCATTTTTGATATTTAGAAAACTATGCAGTCCCTCTTTCAGTATCATATACACGAACTCATCTCTGTTACGTCACGGCGCGGTGGTGGCGCGTCGGTCGCACTTCCGGTCTGGGGCTGTGGGCGGAAGGCCCCATTTGAGGCGTGTATTCCTGCGTTGTTTTGAAAGGAACCTGACGAAAACATGCCTTTTCGTCAAACCGCCGCGACTGGGGTTCTACTAAAGGAGTCGAGGAAGGTTTGAAGATCAGTTTTCATGTTCTCGGTTCGTCCGAGACCGTGGATATGTGCTGTAAAAATGGTAAACCAGACGCCGCCGGACCACAATTGCTTGGGCGGGAAGCACTTTGGGTTGAATTCACGGATACTTGTGGTCATCAGATTTATTTATTTTGTTCCAACATGAACGCCGGAAAACCGTCAAGTTGTACGGCCCACCTGCGGACTACGTTCAGTGCGTCTTGAAGTTCGAACGGCCGTCTGATCGTTCGAACTGTCGTCTGCTCTTTCAAACGCTTCTGCTTGTCGTCTGCTCTTTTAGACGACACCGGCCCGTAGACGAAATGTTGGCCCGGTACTTGCGATAAGAAGTAAGTGCAGGCCTCAAAAGACTTATGTTTGAAGGTTGGTAAGCAGGCTCCACGTAAACAGTAGATACAAGGAGATGTTGATTATTGTTACCAGCGGCCATCACCGACTTGTTATGCCTGATTCACTTCGTCCGATTCTGCTTGCGATTTTCAGTATCGACGTTGACCATCTCAGCTACGGTTCATGCTTTTGCAGCCCGAGCGACGTCGCGACTGAAAATTGCGAGCAAAATCTCATCATGTGAGTCAGGCTTTAGCGTACATTCTGCGGCGTCCACGCGGAATGAATCGCCGCATGTCAGATTATTCACGCGAAGTTTTGCGGTGTAACGAGCCTCGTTAATTTCGCTGACGCCGCTCATGTAGTCAGACATTGCCAGGAAGACGTAGAATCAACAATTCGAAAGCGATAAAGGGCAGGGGGACTCACACCGACGCCGACAACATCGCATTTCAATGGTTTGTTTATGGGCGACGGCGAGCTTGTTGCCCACACCCCCACCGCGCACTTAACCCAAAAACCAACCCGTCCCAAAAGCTAGACTTGCTGACACCTCACTTGCGGGAGCGATTTCTACACCCATTTCGTCAGCCAGCTTCGTCCATCCCGTTGCTTGGCATCATTGTCGCCAGGTTGCCCGAGGCTCTATTCTAGGTCCGAGGAAATGTTTTTCCCTCCTCCGGGAAACGTGGAAACGGCCCACAACGGAGTAAAATGGCGGTGCCCAAGGTTCCCAACAACGCGTCTAAAGCCGAGGGGTGTTGCATTTCCTAGCCGTGGCCGTCGCCAATTTGTTGTTCCAGTTCTGCGCGAGACAGCAAGGTGGCGGTGCCCCGCAAAAAGCAGTTAAAGATTTAGGTGTTATTGTCGTAAGCCAGGGGATCTGAAACTGTCGGACTTGGATGAATGCCCATCTCTCTGGATTGACAGCCAAGGAAGGCCTACCAATATCAGCATGGATGGAGTGAAGCAGTGCAGAGACAGACCTTGTGAACGGTTTTGCAATTACTAGGAAGTTTTGGCACATAGTTCTGCATCAAAGTATTGCTCAGATCTTCTTAAATAGTGCTTAAACTAGAAGAACACTCTATTTGGGGACAAGGGCAGTTGAGGGAGTTTGGGAGCTCAGGGAACTTGTGAGGGGTACCTCTGTGAGGGGAAAACGGTTCCTAGGAACCTGGGGGTCCCTAGGAACCATTTTTGAGAATGCATAGCTCCAGGTGTGAGCGTAAATTTGGTGGCTGCAGTTATTCACAAGGGCTGTTAAAAGGGCAACTCAGCTCAATTTAGAAAATTGTGGGGATTATGAGTGATTTCACATTAAAAAGCACTAATAAAAGGCACTACGTCAATTGCTTCGTGAAAAACAAGTTATATTTTGTGAAACCTTGCTTTAAACATTGGCAGAAACCAAAAGCGAAACTTCGGCTCTGTCGGGCAACATTGGCTTCGGGCCACCAATAACATGGCTACCACGTGCAGTTGATGCGATTGCTGCGCCAAACTGTGCCAAAGTGCTTACCCTTCTTACTTCTGCTACATCCTGCTGACACCCTGCTACATTTTACTGAAAATGTGAGGAATTTGTGCCAACATTCTGCCAAAACTTAATTTCACTTTTAATAATACTGAAAATATAATTTCTCAGGCTTCGCTACTCGCCAAAGGCGTGGCAGTTTGAGAACTTTCAATAATCCCGCAAATAACATACTATTCGATTTGATTTCATGTCATGTTTTTCTGGCGGGTTCTGTTGAGTGCGCTTTCCGCCGTGCACTGCTGTACCGCAGAGAAGCGATAACCGCAGAGTAGGCATCACAATTTCGTGTGTCTTGCTTTGCTGCGGCGCACCCGCGTGCTAAGGGTAATGCATTTCTCCAGAGCGAGATGCTACTCAATCGTTTTAATAGATCTTTGCCTCGTATAAATGATAGGACTGCGCAGTATCCTGGCGGATATTTTTCCAGTTCGAGATATTAGCAAGGATACTTCGATATTGCACGAAGATCTATCTGGACTTCTTGTAGGTTTATTTTTTATGACAACTTTTCTGTTTATTTTTAGCATTAATATAGGTATGAGTAAATTGGAATCGAATTAGTAAGAACAGGGGATTAATCGTTCACATGCCAATTTTTATTATGAAGGTCTAAATGTAAAATGTATTTGACATACATAATGAAATTACTTTTTTTTTATCTGAAGCAAATAAAAGCAGCAATGTTGATGACGTTTCGCTCAATGTTGGCTCAGCCAACACTGTAGCCTCGACTGCGCCGTTGATTGCGCCTCAGTTTGCCCGCTAGAGTCGGACGATTCCGGCAACTTGGCGTGTTCCAAAGTTTGCCGGAACGTTCAAGAAACGTTTAGACAGAACTAGCTCGTAGTATTTTACTTGTGGTCTTCCTAGATAATACTGAATTGGACTGCATTGTTTTTTTCAAACACAAAAAGGAAGTGGAGTTGTCCTCTAAAGCAGCAGATTGTGGTAAGAGACCAAAGCATGTCGCTGTTTCCCTTCCACAGGTCGGCGTCGAGGGACCTGTCATCGAGGCAGTCTGGCAGCGGGCCGGCGGCCGGAAACGAGGGGCGGACCCGATCGCTGCCCAGGGAAAGGTTTGCAGGGGACAAAGCTCTGTGGAGCCCGAGTTGGGTCTGGGACGCTCTTGGCAGCTCTGGGGCGCTGTGGGGTGCTCTGGGAGGGAACCCCGGGTGGGGAGGGCGTGCAGCATTGCAAAGGCGGTGCGAGCGCACGCGGGCGTAGCGGGTCCGGGGCGTTGTTGAAGTATTGGGCTCGACAGTGTCCATCACGGCACCCAAGGGAGCGGGTGAGGCGTCCTTTTCCACCAATCTTTCGGGCCTTCTAGCACGTTCGGCATTTCATTTTGTCGCACATGCTGCCTACTGTCGGGCAGCGTTTTCGAAAGTTGGGCAACACGTTTGCAAGGTCTGGTTCTTTAGGCGCCCGCCAAAGCCTAAACCGGCGAATGCCCGCAGATTGACGGTCGCGAATCGACAACCGGCCGCGTGTCTGAAAAACCTGCTGTGCCGACCCGAAACACGCCAGGTGGCAACCCGTATTACTGGGGTGGAAAGTTATTGAATTGCAACCACTAAATTGCATTTAACCGAAAATAATTTAATTTGCAAACTGCAGGGTCTAATCAAACTACAGTAATTCAATTACTGCAGTTGCACCCAAGTATAGATTGCTGCCATCTCTTATGTGATGCCATTAGGAGATAAAGAAGTGCGCACTTGGGAACCAGTGTCTCGCACACATAAATCGCTAGGCAAGTGGGATGAAAAGCAGAAAATTCCCCTTTCCCTCATCATTGTGGCAAAGGCGGTGGCAGCTCAAAGTGTGATGCCTCGTCAAGTGGGATGCGATTGCAGCGCCGCTGTTTATGGTGTTACGGCCGCCTTCAAAATGAAGTAGAAGTACTTTTAACACAATATGATGCCCTTTCATTCTCTTATGCTCTGTTTTTCTCTTTTAACCAGTATGCATTGCACGAGGTGTAATTAGGGGTGCATCAGTTATTTTAAGGAATGGCCGCAAACATTGGATGAAGTCAAGTGACTATTTAACACAATCAACTTATAAGGCACTTGTAGAGGAGGCATCATTTTGTGATACCAAATTAACTAGATCAAATTTGGAGAATGTACTTTGAATTCGGGAGTCACACTTCCCTCGGAAAGTACCAGAAAAAAAAAAATACTTTAAGTAAAGTACAAGTACGTACTTTGAGAATGTGCTTCCAAGTAAAGTACAAGTTTTCTAAACCTACTTGAAGTAGTGCTTTAAGCACTTCCCGACACTATTTATTAGAGCAAGATACGCAGCCGGCACTCGCGTCTGTTGAGTGAGGAGACATGTGCTGCATCAGCGTTTGGCTGCCACTCACATTTTTAGTCCCATCACTGAAGTGAGAACTAAAAACAGTTAGGTGCCAGACATGTAACATATTTTTTGTTCATATATGTTATCATAAAGCAAGAACCGGCCACTGTAACGTCTAAAAAGATGACTCGCAACAGGGAATCGCATCATTTCAGTGGGGTTTGTGCAATGGCACAGGCAATATGAATTTTGAGATCTGTAGCATCTGTCCCTTGGGCGATTTAGAAGTCGGTTAAGTAAACAAGATACTTTTCTCTTTTGACTGTTATTGTCCCTGACGAAGCTTGAATATTAAGGCGGCAAGCTCTCTATACGGGAAACTTCTTCGCGCAAAATAAGCACTTGGTGAACTCTTTCTTCCACGAACGAGTCAGCTATGTTCCAAAATTCTGTCAGATCCTGCTCCAGGGTAAAGGTATTGTACCTTGGCTATTTAAAACCTACCCGCTCCAGCGCTTTTCAATCTGTGCTGTCACGTGATAAGATGATCTCATTTATAACCTGATCCATTTTGTAAGATTTGGAACACAGCCTCTTGTAAGTCGAATTCGATCAAAGTCGACGACGGCAGGGTCAGACTTCAAAGCCGCTAGCAAGAGTGAGTGCTTGCAGTCACATGGGGTTTCTTTACACACTCGTTAGTGGGGAACATTCCAGGTTGGGACAAACGGCGCACTTTGCGTTTGAAACTTTCCAGCCGACATATTGAAAGAGAAGGTAGATCAACCAGTGACTAGAAGTGCAACAGTGGGCTTCTGCGTGGCAGCCAGGTGTATTCCGGCCAACTCTGCCACACCTGCAGCAGTATGATACTTTATTATGATTAGTAATACTTCTGAAATGTTGCGAACTCCAGGTTCTGCCAGGTTACAGTCAACAAAAAGCTAACAATGCCGCATTGCATGCATGAAACAAAAAGAATGCGCTGCATCATTTTGTTACAAAACGAGTAGTGCAGGGTGAGAGGGTGCAGCTGGAATGTTAGAACGGAGAACACGTAGCAACATCCTGTTGCATGGTCTAGGGCAGCTCTTGTGGAACAAGGTCTGAAAGCGAAGCCAAATGATTTTGTTCGCGCTTTCCTCGGGTCACAAACCAAAAGTTGGCGCACTGTCCTTTTACAGGAGCCCATTTGACATACGGGGGGGGGGGGGGTGCTATCCTTGGGAAGTGTTCGCTAGGTGTATATTTCATTATCTTCTGGTGCCTCATATAGTAATGTATAAGCGCAAGAATTAAAATATATTCGGGGTACAAATCATTGTCTGTGTCATGCTGAGCACCAGGATTAATGCTGGTTCTTTCCCAGCTGATTTTGCTTCGAGTAGTACGGTGTGATGTCTCTTTAATATGGCCACCTCCGTTCCCCCACAAAATCGTCCATGATGTGAGTTGTCCATATTAATGAGACAAAATACATGTATTTTTCCAGTTTGGTTTTGAAAATGAGGGTTCATATAGCGGGGTATCCATATTAACGGGACATGACTGTAATACTTTATTTGCGCTTTTTTCTGCCTCCGCAAAAATGTTCATCTCAGAGCGTCTAAATTCATAGCTTCTCAGGCGCACGTAGGCACTGGCTGGTGAGGGTGGCGCCACCTTTACGTGCGTGGTGAGAGATTGTGCCAGTCTTGAACGCGAGAGGCAGAAATCAGCATTGGAAAGTGGCACAGAGAGATTGGGGCCGTGGCTCTGCCCGATTGCCTTGCAGGGACCGAGGCGGCGCAATCGCAGCCCCGCAAGAACTGAAGCCCCGCCCACCCCAAAGCCCCGCCTACCCCTGCCTGTTCTGCGTGATACACGCCGCCGCTTTTGGGGGCTCCTGGGGCCAGTCTTCTCCGCAGGTTGGCCACGCGATGGCTGCCGGCAAGACGCACTCAGAATAAAGGGGAGTCTGACTGCGTCTCTTCACTCGACAGCAGTTTGTGCGAGTGCAGTTTCTTCACTGGCCGTCAGATGTGTGGGGGAGCTGGGGGACACTGCAGAGAACATACTAATTAACTAAATCATGAACTAAAATTCACTCAGTCAAGTTTTTAACTAGTGAAGATAAACATGTGGTTCCAATCAGAAACCTACTGATAATTGTCAGAAACCACTAGATCAACTCATTTTAGAAGGTATAGGCAGAGGCAGCATTTCCGGCTTTCGAGAAACGCTCGATTCGGGCATGTTTCTAGGTTTCGGCTTTCTATCGGAGTGCATCTTTGCTCCAGCGGTCCTGCCCCCCGGTGGCTGAGGCTCTGAAACGCTCAGTGTGCCATCCTTTCTTCCATCCCACGAGGGAGGCGAGGAAATGGCTTGCATCGACCTTCGGGGCAGAACTTTTCCTATCGGAGCAATGATGCGCTCCGATAGGAAGCTGAAATCTAGAAAAGGTTCCAAATTGAGCGTTTTCTGGAACACCGTAAAATGCTGCAGCTGCCTTTACATCTTTCCAAAATAGCTGAAATAGTGGTTTTCGATGATGCTCAAAAAGTTTCTATTGAACCATATAGTTATTTTCACTAACTAAAAAGATAATTAGTAAATTTTAGGTACTTCATTAGATGATTAGTATGTATTTGGCAATGTCTGCTCGTCCATCGTGGCTAATAATTTGTTTCGGAAAACTTTTTTTTTTTTATCAACCACCATATTTTTAGCGATCTTTGAATTCGTTGCTGGGTATGCACTGAAGTAATGGCGCTTCTGAATTGATTCTACAACTATGCCTACTCTACTTTCGGTAGGGTTGTCCCATTATTGGGTACCAGAATTAAATCGCAATCAAAATTGTTTTGTACCATTTATGGGCAACCTATTCTTCTGACTGCGGAAAATTAAAATAGAAAGAATTGAAAGGTGACTTTTAAGATAGGGATTATAACAGTATTCATTACGAAAGGGTTGTTGGTAAACCTTACTTGGGTCAGATTTTCCAGCAACACTGTACTTTGTTGAACATGTCTTCAAAATTACTTTAGTGTCCTTCTAGGTGTGCTTTTTCTATCGTTTGGTTCTTGTCAGTCCAAGTACTATAAGTACTATTCCTATTTTGACTTTCAGTGTAGTCGCAAGGGCTCCTAAGCCTTTACCGTTTTCGAGCATTGTGTTTTGTAGATGGGATGAAAGTCGAATTGACCGCGTGTGATTCAAAGAATGCATAGCTTAATCAAACTATATTTGCTTTGTAATTTTATGTTCTCGGTTCAGCACTTTGGGTATCCTGCAAAATGTCTGCCTGATGAACTTGATAAAAATGTCTGCCCTGCTCATAATAAAAGTATATCTTGCCAGTGCAGCTTAAAGGGCGTGAGGGGTACAGTATTGCACTTGTAAAGACGTTCATCACTTTGGCTATTCAGTAAAAGATGCCTTGCAGTGGTGACACATCTGACACCACAAATGTAGCAACAGCTCGGAGTTGAGGAAGAGGGAGAATTGCAGCATAAAGAGACTTCCCTTCTCTATGCACCTGCTGCATGTAAAACTGCTGCACTTGTCTGGCGCGAGAATTAGACTTTTTGGTTGCTGCATTTGTTCTACAGTTGTTACCATGTTCCAGGGTTTGTCACAAACTGGCTGTTTTACAAAAGGGCTGCTAAAGGCAGGACCTTGAAACATAATAAAAGTTGTCTGGATCATGATTTGGTGTCATTGTTTGTCTTCCTGTGCGATCATCAGGTTGCAGTGTAAAACAGGGCCTTACTAGCCCTTGTAGCAACATTGGCTACCACTCTGAGGCACCGTGGAAGATAAATGTCCCAGCTAAGCAATTAAAATTGATGGATGAGTTCCAAGTCATGTTGGAACCTTGGGCTGCAAGAAAGCAGACTGACTGGCTTCTCAAAGAGCCTTCCTCTATCTGGTGTCGATGTGCATACCACGGGGCGGATTGATTGCTGGATCTGGCAGATGTGGTCGTTACGGAATGCATTGATGGGATTATTGTACCAAAGTGCTTATCCCGTTATGTTCTGCTCACAACAACGTGAGGAATTTACACCAACATTGCACCTAAACTTATTTCACTTTATTAGTGTTGAAAATATAATCAGTTCAGGGTCCACAACAGATCCAGATCATTATGTTAGACTCGTGCAGATTTTCAGAACCTTTTAATATCGCCGCAAATAATATACTGTTCGATATGATCTCTCTGCCAAGCATTGACAGTACTTGAAATTTTCATAGATATATCGCATTTATGTTGTTTATAATGCAAATAGATGCAAGGTGCAAGCGAGCTGGACCAGAATGCTCTGACTACGGTGACCAGACCCCGTTTTGTCCGGGACAGTCTTTTTGAAGTGAACTTTCTGCTTTCCCGTCATTTTTTCTCCAATGATTCCTTTGCATCCCGTTTTCGTGGGAAGGTGTATGCATAGTTGCGAAACTGAGCGCTAAGCAAGTAGAAGAAATCTAAAAGAATATATAATAATGATTTATAAAAATATAGCACTATAAAAATGTTACCTCCCATAGAGTAACTTTGGAGCTCTTTGTGTGGTTCCATCTGTCAATACGCTCTGCTTGCACAGACGTTTGGGGCACTTTTCTGTAGTACTATATTTGGCACGCTTCGATCCTGTTTAAAAATGACGAAATGTGCTTGTGTAACTAAACATAGAACTTTAAAAAAAGTGCGATTTGTACAGTGTATGGACTAGTAGCAGAGCTTTCTTTTTCTCTCGACCCTGCTCCCGCTTTATCCCGACTGTCCTGTTTTCTATGCTGTAGATTATGGTCCCCCTAGCTCTGGCGGATTAGGCTTCGTTGAGTGTGCCTCTCGCCACGCTCGTATGTGAAGCGACAACCGCGGAGTAAGCACCGTGATTTTGCTAATCTTCATTTGCCGCAACGCACCCGTGTTGTATTTAGAAAGCACGCCTCCAGAGTGGGACGGTAAATAAAAAAGGGAATTTGTTAAGTGCTAATCTAGCTCGCAGTAAAAAGTTTAAAATAAAATTGTGGGTATTATTAATGATAAACTGCACGGCACTTGCAAGAAAATTATGGGTTAATTTTTTCTCTATGGGTTCATTTTAATTTTAACTCCTCGTTAGTTATCACCCTTATATAGATATTAAAAAAAAAAAACGGAGAGGATAGACGAAGGGGACAAACAAAATGTCTCGCTTTGAGACGTTTTGTGTTTGTTCCCCTTCGTCCGTCTTCGATTTTTTAAATATAGGTAACATTCACCAGCTCGTTTGTTTATTACTCTTTCTCTTAATCACCTTTAATAGGTTTTATCGATTCGAGGTATAGTCAGTAGAGTAAATTAAAACTAAATTAGATAAAGTAATAAAACTAAATTAGATGAAGCTGTGGAGGGAAAGTTGTAATTTAACGAGTTTGAGTAGTTATTTCACATGCTGATCTCTGTTATCATGAAGTTCTACCGTAAAATTTCATTGATGTTCATAATTGTATGCAAAAATATTGTTTTCTTAATCGGAATTAAGAATTTTGATTCTACTACAACCTTTAGAGTTTAGGAACTTGAATGGGACATCAATTTGTGTGTTTTAAGATTATTCTAATTTAGAATATACTATACAGTAAACTTTCGTTAATTCGACCTCGACGGGACCTTGAAATTTGGTCGAATTATCCGAATGATCGAATTAACGAAAGACGGAAAAACGGTTAAAATTAAACGTCCTTTTATGGTCCAAAGGTTCTCACGGATGGTCTGCCGCCGTCTGCGCTTAAAACGCGTGTCCAAAAGCATCTCCTGAGAGCAGCGTAACTAAACGTCACGTCCCCGAAAAAATTGCGCACAAAAAACAAAAAGCGGAAAAAGTTTTCGAGCCGCCTTTGGCGCCGGGCAGCCAGACCGTTGGCGACAGAGAGAAATGACAACAAAAATAAAAGGAAAAGAACCCGCGCTTTCCGGCACGCAAGATGGACGTCCGCACACGATGCCACAGAAAGACGCTTTGAGAGCGCGCTGAGAAAGCTTTACGAACCGACTTTGACGTCGGGCGGCCAGACCGTCAACAATAGAAAAAAAATTGCAAAAAAAAAAAATAAAGAGAATTCGCGCTTTCCGGCGCGCGCAAGATGGATGCTCCAGAAAAGCGCTTTGAGAGCCGCACCGCGCGCGCCGTCTCCGCGCTCGACCACATGCTATGTTCTCCGCACTACTCCACGCCAGATTTGTTGCGCTGGCTCCTGTCATTTGCTACGGTCCATCTCAACGGCGTAGAGGAGCAGGCGCATATTAACGCACGTTCGGCTTTATAGCAAAGGGTCCGTGTTTCCTGCGCACGCCGGTGGTTTTTCTGCCGTGGTGCCGTGAATGTGAGCCCGCGCGCTATCGCTCGGGATGAATTATCCGATGCGAGTCTCGCCGAGTTCGAACTTTTCCTCCCATAGAAATGTATGGGCGCTCGCCGGGACTTTTGAACACGATCGAAACAAACGAAAAGTCGAATTAACCGAAATCGAACTAACGAAAGTTTACTGTATTTTGTTTAAATTTTATTTCATACCTAAAATAACCATTCACAGCAGTCCATATGTCCGTGCTCCTTCATCAGCATATCCTTATTGCCATGTCTATATGCCGGTTACAGTTAGCAGGCAGGAGAAGCTCCTCCCGCAAGCGTGGTGCGCCGGTTTCAAATCCTTCCGCAATCGAAAGAAGAGTTCACTGGAAACGCTCCTTGTTCCGCTTCAATGGATAGATAATGACCACAGAGTGGTGCCAACTTGTCCCCGACCCCTACTTTTTAAGAAAGCGACCTTTGTATTCATCGGAGAAGGAACCGAGCCCCTGAAAGCAGCCTTTGTATCAATCGGAGGGGAAGCTAATCCCCGAAAGTCGTCTTTGTTTCCATCGGAAGGGGAAGACTCTAATCTCCCTCTCGTGGCGTCCACAATGCTAAGTCAAAGTCGAGAGATAAAGCAAATATGTACAGAAAGGCAAGACCCTCCTCGCGCGTTGGCCGCAACGTCACGGAAACGATGGGACGCTATTGGATGCGGAGGTGGCGGAGGGATATATGATTCCTTTGAGGGGCATTTGCCGCTACCTTCTTGACTTGTAACCTACTATAGTGCTTCGATGTGCTGATGCGCATCTGGCGGAGGATCGCTCCGCGCATTGGCCGAGAGGACCTATGAGGGGGAGAAAAGGAGTACGAAGTGGAAACGAATGAGTCAGTTAGGCTTGAGCAGAGCCTAGGTTACGACAAGTGAGTGAAGACTTTAACCTAACAATAGGGGGGGGGGTGGCTCGTCCGGTATTTTAAGATAAATGAACTGCAAGTATCGGAAGAGCCCGTCTCTTGATGCAAACTGATGGCTCCGCAGTTCTTTTCTGCGCAAAGTGTGCCAGCTGGTACTGGCAGCTCCAGTGCCCCCCGCTGTCGAACCCGTGTTGACCGCAGCCGCAATCCGCCCTTCTGGCGGCCCTGTGCCAAGGAATGCGGCGCAGCTACCGAAGTTTACGAGCTTCAGTGATCGACAATCCCCGTTGAATTTACTGAGCGGCTTGAAAACTTGTGTTCGATTACGGGAGCCGCTGCTCCAAACCGGCTCAGTCAGGTCGTGCCGGCCGCACTGGAAAAGAGTGCCAAGTTCGGCATTGTTTCACTGGCGACTTCGAGAGTTGGAATGAATACACCACTGCTTTCCGGTCCGAGATTGCGTCCATCGACGCCAAGCGACGCCTAAAGGATGAATTATGGCACCGAACACAACATCCCGAAAAGAACCTGAAGGAGTTCATCTACACACCACTGCTGAATTCTGCTAGAGAATCGGAGAGGAGGTGCCAGACACCGAAAAGGTAGACTGCGTGCTATGCCAGATGCTTCTCCGGCTTCAAGATCTGGTGGAAGGGAGGCAGTACAGAAATCCGAACAACCTGGCCAAAGCAGCGTATGACCTTATGGAACATGGCTGGCAGCGTCTCCAGTACAAGCTGTCCCCTCCAAGGAGCAACCAGGTGGTCCGCGACTTGGCCTTCCGGGCACGGGCCAACAACGACATCGCCGGAATGGGAGCTGCAATGCCCGCCGCGGTCCAACTGGCTTCACAATTAAACTGCCATGCCATCTATAACGTCAGTAGCCATGCCCTCAACGTTCCGTTGGCCACCACACTCTGCGGCCATCGAGCTGGCCTACTACAAGGACCAGCTTCCAGGACCAGCGACGTCAGGGTGACTTGTGGTTACCCCTCTGCCGATGTCCCAGTGGCAGCAGCCCAGCCCAGGATCTGCCCACTGCCGGAGATGCGGAAGAGTGGGTCACTCAGCCTGCAACTGCGCCACAGATCGGCAGTTGGGTCCACCCAACCGCTTCAAGTGCCAAGAGCCTGGTCATTTCGAAGCACAGTGTCCAGGAAAGGGATCGACACTGGTAGCTGCTACCCCGGTGAGCATCTATGACAGCACGCTTCAGGTGGCGACAACTGCCGGGAGAGAAGTCCTCCCTCTTGACGTTAGGATTGGGTCAACAGTGCTCGAGGCGCTGCTCGACACAGGCTCCAGCGTCAGTGTTATGGTTTGACCAGCCATGGCAGCTGCTCTGACAACGGGGTCCGGGCCAGCCAGAAAAGGGAGGTCTGCACACTGCGACTGGCTACAGGTTAATCCCAGTCCACTGCACTCCTTCGGTACAAGATTCAGTGGGCAGCCAATTCTCGGCGGCACTTCCTGTGTACTCCCGACCTCTGCAGAGACATTGTTTTAGGAAGAGATTTTCTTACAGTGACTACCTCACTGCATATTCATATGGCACCTGATGCATGGACAATGGCAATACAGCCACTGTGCATTGTGCCATTTGTGAAGGCTGAAAAGCAAGCAAGCAGTGAGTTGTGGGTAGAAAGACTACCTGGATAACATCTTCACAGAGGTGTCAACATACGCCCTCCACTGCATCTAGCCACAGCGCTACTGATGGCAATGGGCATCCTCTTTCAACATGCAAGGAGTATACCTGCCTATGGACAAGTTGCTGGAGAGTTTTAGCCCAATCTTCACCAAAACTCCCGACTGCACTGCCTTTGCCGAGCATCAAATTTATGTAGGAGACAGTACCCGTTCGCTGCAAGCTACGCCCCTTCATTTCTAAGAAACGAAGATCATTGACGATCGCGTTCGAGACTTGCGGGAACAGGGACTTATGCGTAGTCGGAGCACTAGCCAAGGACCAGTGCTCAAGCTCTGGTAGCGAAAAAGTTGGAGACTTCCGTCCTGGCCATAGACTATCGCTCGCCCAATGCCTGCACCAGGACAGTGGCGTCGTAACCCAAGCAGCACACATGGTCCCTCAAATACCATCAGGATGTCCCGACGTTCCAGGGTTGTCCTGTGGATGTGTATAGGACATCTGTGCTTCTAGGGAAGGGGGTGCGGGGGCGGGGCGGCGGCCTACCGCCCCGGGTGCGACTGGACCCTAGTGACGCCACTGCACCAGGGTACCAGTATATCGATGTCCCGAACTGCATTATGGTCTCGTGCAAGAACCCTACACAACATCTGACGTCGCAACAAGATGGTGGACCAGTAAAGTTCCAGGTCTCGATTTTTATCAAAACTACGATGAAAAAGAAAACTTCAAAAGTTCTGGGAAAATTTACTTGCTCCTGTAAGCTTGGTTTCTTGCGCGCTTTCAGAAAATATGTTTACGTAATATCCAGAGTCATCGCCGACCACCCTGCCGCGTGAAATTCAGAACAAAACGGTGGGCCATGTCTCGGTGGGTAAGCACAAAAATACTAGAAAAAGCTAAAAACGCCAGTTTTTTGTTATATTTAGCGCGGCTTCACATGAGAGAAACTGCAATTAGTTTTCTTGCTTTATACCAGGAATGTCATGAAAGAACGTTTTACTACCGCGACGTCCCTTGCTTTGCTTGCATACGCGAAATGAACACAGCGCTGATCAGCATAACCGCATATGTTCTCCTGTTAATAAATGAAAAGAAAAAAGAGTCAACAAGTAAAGGTTGGGGAAGCAGTAAAGCCGGCGGATCGCGTTGGCAAAGACTTTGGCGCGGGCCAAGTTGGGCGCCTTGTCAATAACGAGGAGCAGGCTTTTTGTAACTTTTTTGATTGGTGCATACATGATATTGATATTATTTATTGCACTTGAGAGGTAAAAAAGTGTACAGGTGTTGGAGGAAGGGTGACGCCCATGCTCTAGTGTGCCCACAACACCGAGCTATGCGTGCGTCCGTGCGCGGCGGTGCTATCAACGCGGGTTGAGGCGGCGTTGCTGCGTGGCGTAGACGGCACCACGAACACGGAGCTCGAAGCGAAACGCTTTACAAACGTCTTTGTGCGGCGTTCTAAAAGATCTTTATTTACCCGTTGTCTTCATCCTAAACATGTGCATAACCTTACCGACCTTACCAATCGCGGTCGCGACGTTCCGGCCGAGAAGGAGCGGGTTCTGCGGTGACCTTATTTCGGTGAACGTTATTTCGGTGACCTGGCGTATGTGTTGCTGCTTGTGTTTTTTCTGAATTCCATTTTTTTGTCCGAATGAGTTTTTTGTAATTTATTTCTCCTTTGCACGCATGTACTTCATCCTCGGGGTCGCGGAAATCGGGGAGAAAATGCATAAACAAAGTGAAGTGTCTTTCCCTTCGTATTACTTTGTCACAGACGTCCTCCATCTACTAGGTCAGTGGCCGTGTCATTCGGGTAGGATGAATGTTCGCGGAGTCCGCGTTGGGGTATTTGTAAGAATACGCAATCCCTCGCATTTTTTTTAATCGATATTTGCTTAAGAAGTGGGGTGGGCGATGACTCGGGATATTATGGTAGTTAAAAACGTTGAATTAGACGTCGGAGCTTGCTAAAGTCAATCTTGCATAAAAAGGTGACAACAATGACTTTGGGAACCATAGACCTATTTCTATTTTGTCGGCGTTTTCAAAAGGTTTGCGAAAGCTTTGCTTTTCACGATTGGTAGTTTTCAGATAAACACACTTTTACCACTACTCCAACACAATTTGACTTTAGAAAATATCGGTTCACGGAGTATGCTCCTCTGGAACCAAATGAATGCATTTTTAGAAGCTTTGAAGGTAAAAAGATTACCCTTGGCATTTTTGACTTTACTAAAGCATTTGACCGTTTAAAGAAACACGTACCCCCCCCCCCCCCCTCAATTTTTTTTAAATTTTTTGCCAGGCGATTAATTGTGGTGTCGGAAGACTACCCAATTAATATTTTGCTAGTCACGTATATTTTTATTAAAGCTCACGTATATTTTTATTAAAGCCAAACAAAAGCAACTGCGTTTTTTTTTTTTTTGGAAGAAGGAACAAGAACTCCTTTGCGCCTTGAAGTGCTGGAGGCCTTGGCCCTTGAAGAAAAAGAAGAAGATTTCGTGAGCACCTCGTCAATTACGGTCCACGAAAAAGAACGCCAGTATTTGCGGTTTGCCACACCCTGTTGAGTGATAGGCTAAAACGTTGTTTAAAACGTGATTACTGTGCCGTAGGACGAAGAAGAAAGGGCCTAGGCTGGGAAGAAGAAAAAGTAAAAGTCAGTTAGTCAGCGGTGTGTTTGTCCAGTCCTTTCCCTTCTTGTCCTTGATTTTCCGTGTTCAGCTGACCTGGTTGCCAACAGTATGTACCAATCAGAGTGTCGAACCGAAATTTGTATCGGTTCGGTTCCGGTTCGGGTTCACGGATTTCGGTTCAGCTCCGGTTCGGGCGCGGGAGCGTCAGCCGAAATGACTGGTTGCGCCTTCTGACGGCGCGCGGCCGCTCTCAAGATTCACGCTTCGAGAATGCGCTTCCTTTCGTGCTCGCAGTCATGTCTTTTTACTCGCTTCCGCCCGACGTGCACGAGATAACCGGGACCGGCGCAAGGTGCCGCTATGACAGCCATCATGCCGCGCGTCTGCCTCAGCCACCGTGATGGGTGACGGAGCTCGCGCATGCTACAGATAACATTTCGCGGCACCTTGCGCCAGTCCCTGTTATCTCGTGGGCGTCGAACGGAAGCGAGCGAAAAAAACATGACCGCGAACAAGAAAGGAAGCGCATGCGCAAAGCGTGAGTCTTGAGAGCGGCAACGCGCCGTGAGAAGGCGCAGCCAGTCTTTTCGGCTGGCGCTCC
>JAZHYW010043518.1:0-17692 GCA_037355805.1 Ixodes ricinus
CTTTCACACAGCAGCACAAGGTACCTTTGAAGTACCTCTAGTAAAAGGAGCTGGCAATCATTACCATACGGTGCACAAAGGTCCTTTTAACAAATATATGAATTTACTGTTTTTAAAATACTCCATTCTAACAAATTGAATATGTGTGAGTGGCAATTATTGGATGAATTCTTAACACAAACATGATCAAATATGCTAGCGAGGAACATATACTCATGCTAGAAGGTTCAATCATCACGCGTTCCGTTTAACGGGTCCATTTCAAAATTATGCCCACTTTAAAGACAACACGACAGCGCACGCAGAGAACACCATCGAGCTCGGAAGTCGATGTATTTTACTTACTCCCTATCATTGGCATGTGCTTCTCAAAGTGCATGTTTGGCAGCTTTGGACGTTTGTTTTCAGAGGTCCTGAAGGGATGCACCTCATCTTAGAGTTAGCCTATACGACGCCTGCCGTCAGTAGTTTCGTGTATAACAAAGCAAAACAACACAACTACAAGAAACTATGTAGGCCCAATGACCTTCAAGGCAATATTCAACCACTGCCTTGAATCTTGGTCTTGTCATGGTGGCCGCAATGCCTCGCCGGTCCAAGCAGGCCTAGTGTATGGGAAGATGGCAAACCTCTTCGGGACAGCACGTAGGAATGCGTCGGCAAATTGTTCCTAGACAAACCTTTCACTTTGAAACAATACCTCAGCTTCTTCATTGAACTTCCCCGAGGTGTGCGTTGCACTGCTCGTTCAAGCTCGTCCCACTCCATCCGGCATGTAGAAGGGCTTTTCCTCCTCACCTACTTGTTCACGTGCCAAATAGGTTAAGGTTAGGCCGATACAAAGGGTGTAGCCTGTACCACCCATCCATACATTCATCCTCCGTTTATTCACTTTGTGATATCATTCGCCCTTTACTAAAGGTACCTTTGCACTGTTGTGCGAATGGGGTATTAGTTTGGGTACTTCCCTCACATTGTGGGCGGAAACCTGACTGAGCCCGCCATTGGTAAGGCCAGCTTTGGCAGAACTCTAGGCCCCTTCCTTACTGGCTTTTTAATCGCAGGACATAGGAGAAGGCTGGTGCGAGGGCATCAATTGCCGTGGCGAGACCGGCCTCTTCCCCCGAAAACTATGTCGAGGTGAGCTGCAATCTTCCTTCAACGAATGCAATCTTCCTTCAACGATTCCTGCGTGTTCGTAGAACATGGATCAGCTGTGGACCTTTCTCAAGTAACAAGTGCCATCTGGGGGTTGTTGCCGAATTACCGGAAGCCTATTGCTGGGAAGGCGTCGTGCGACAGAGGTTTCGGTCGCACGCCAGAAAAGATCCTCCGGGTGGTCCAAATTAATCCTCGGTCCCTCGCTGGGGCTTGTTAATGATTAATTCTAACTTCAGGAAGCCACAAATTTTTGTTTGAATTATTAGGTTTTAATTATCGAAAACTCGTCTAACTATGGTGAAAGATAAAATTATGATTTGCCATATGAATGGCTTACGCATACAAAGCAGATATTTGATGATTTCCTCTACAGAGGCCTACTGATCATAAGCCAGTATGCCACACGTAAAACATTTGTGAAATTTATGACATAAGTTTATTTATCCCTCAAACGTGTTGGAGAAGTATGGGCCTTCACCAACCAAGTTTTAAGAGTTAGGAGCCCGATGTTTCCAACCTAATTCGGTTTCTTTCATCAGGGGCGACTATTTGCGCTTGGAAAGAAGCAGCCTTTCCACCTACGGTGGTGTCGTTTGCTTTCCTCACTTTTTCTTCTTCAAGTGTCCTAGCCCATTGACAGTTGACATACGCCGATGGTAAAGTGCCGTTTGAACTATATTGTATTTCCTGGCGTAGTCTGGATATGCCAGGATTCTATGAGAAGTCGTTGGCAGATGTTGGTTTAAACGCTCATCATTCTGGTGTTGTCAAAATCAATACGGTGGTCGTTGTCGCCAGAGTGCTCTGCAACAGCACTCTGTCACAGCAACTTCCGCAGATGCTGTGACGTGGATCTATGCCATGCTGCTACATCACAGCGTCCGCGCAAGTTGCTATGAAAATTTTCGCGTGGTGCCAGTTTTCATAGCTACGTGTGCCCGCTTGAGCCCCGTTGAGTGTGCTTCTCACCGAGCACCGGTGCACCACGGAGAAGCAACGCCCGCAGAAGCAAACTCCGCGAGTGTTGTTTCTCTGCAGTGCACTGGTGCTCGGAAAGAAGTGCATTCAACGGTGCCACAAGAACAAAAGAATGAATTACACAAAAAGGCCGTTCGAAAGTTAAGCAGCTTACGAATAATTAAAAACATAGCGGGACAACCAGCGTTTTGAAATTTGTTTGAATTAAGCAGAAGTATAGAATATCCAAGTTTGAATTATCGCGAACCTACTGTAATGAATTGCGGACGGTTGTGGGACGCAGCTAATCCAGCCACAGCAGCCCGCGCCTGCAGCGGGGGCCCTCCATCGGTGCCTCCGCCCCCGCTGCCCCCAAGTATGAGGCGGCAGGCTACGACAACGGGGATGACTGGGACGATGACTGGGATGACGACGACTCCAACCAAGGGGCGCAGGTGAGTCGGCCAAGTTAAAGTAACCGAATTGCGGAGACTGAGTATCTCCTCCCTTCTCCTTTCGCCGCCAACTCCTCGTTGGTGAAAACGGGGTCACGCGCACCAAATATACCTAAAGCGCTTAGCGTTAGGCATATGCCATTGACGCACGTGACCCCCTCTCCACCAATGAGGAGTTGGTGGTAAAAGAAAAAGGAAAGGCAACATTATTTTCATGCTATTGGCGCCAAGACCTTTGCCAGTGCTACGTGCCGAGCTGAATCACGCCAGATTACATGTACTTTGCGAGACAAAAAGTATGTTCTATTTGCATATTGTTTATAGTACGTCTTCAATCTCCTTCCTATGTGGGCACACTAAGCCACTGGAGGTCACAGTTTGAGGGTTTTGTGAATATATCGAGCCATCCGTGTCGCATACGCCTTGATCTCATTGAGCATACATTCGCTGACATAAAAACCGTTCAAGCTGGTTCTTTAAATGTTCTGCGTTTAAAAAGCAACTGGCCGGATGTCAAACCTCAGCAAAAGCGTGTGTATGTGAGGTCACTCTGGGCAGGGTGAGCAAATGGCACCCTCTTTGTGACAGGACCAGCCCCAGCAGCTGTCCGGGCCATGCAACTATGGCCTGTTTCCTCCCAACCGGTCAGCCCAGCAAGATGCCGGAAGCAGGGGGACGTGGCTGCCCGTGGAGGCACGGTCATGCGCTCTCAACAGGTCGGGATGGGCTCCCAATGCTCTTTGCTTTATCTGCTTGTACGGCGTGGCCTCTACAGGGAGCGAGAGCGTACTGATGCGTCGGAACGCCAAGCTAAGATTGGACAGATTAGTGGGTAGTCACAAAGGCAGACTGCCTTTGTCTCTACCGATTGCCTCCATCCAATCGGAGTGAACATCAGTGTCGTCTGCTCCCTGCGCAGAGTCCAGCGTTCGGAGTGGCGGTCTTTGGTGTTTGTCGTTTGTGTATTCCAGATTTTTAATGCATTAATTCTATGCAGAGATTTTTGGGCCCGTGCCAGTTCGTTTAAAAATGCTGGACATCGCGAGATTGAGGTTTCTTCGTAATAGAAAGAAACGCTCGCGACATTAGCACGTTTCATACTTTGTTGAACGTGGAGGGGCAAGCGAGCAAGTGTCGACTAAACAGGGTAGGCAAATTGTAAGTTGCAGCTAGAGGCTCGTCTCTGTCTCTTACCGTCATTTCGTGCGTTCCCACAACGATCGGTGTGTCCCTGGCCTTTGGAAGACGAAATCCTAACGGGGACTCTTAGATGCAAGTACGCGTTGGCGTCGGATAACTCTGTGCGGCTTCTCTGTGGCATCGCGTGCAGGTTCTCCAACTTCGTCAAGTCGGGAGGGGAGTCGTGGCTGCTGGGACAGACCAAGGTGGCCGTGCCCGGAGAGGAGCAGGTCACCATCGTGGTCAGTCCCCCATCTTTGCCCGCGTGGCTACCGAGAAGACAGAAAGTGTGGCTTGTTAACGCAAAATGTTTTAAGGCTGGATCACTCAGCCCCGTTTTCTTATGTTGTGTTATGTTACGTAAAGCTTGCGTCTGGTTACGCCACAAGTCACCAGGCCATCTGTGCTTCATGTTAAGCGTGGCTACAGAGTTCAAGGAGATAGCCTGGTCCGCAACATTCGGGACACTCATGTTTCAAGCGACTTATGCGTAATGTAAGAAAATGCGAGAAAACGGTGCTGTAAACTCAGTTTTTCAAGGATAAGGCTGCGTGACGTCTCGAAAAACTGTTGCATGCACTACACATTTAGCCACCAGTGTCCCGCCAAATTAGGCGGGACATTTGTTTCAAGTTGGCAGCAATGTTCATGTGACCCTTTAACATTACGCGACACCGTGAAATTTTCACGTGACTGGTCATGGTGTCACTTTACATTGCGTTACATGACACCTTGTCTACATAATGCTAGCCTGGTACCTAAAGGGGTAACCTTCGTGTTCTGCAGGACTCTGGGGGTGTGGTATGCTGGGCGGTGCGCATGGATCCCTACCAGTGTGAGGTCTCTCTCCCAAGAAGGAGAGCAAGTTCAAGGGCTTCAAAAACTTCATTGCCTACCAGCTCACACCCTCGGTGAGTGTCTTCCATCCTGCAATGGGAGTTCGGATAGTCTTTCGTAATTTTCACTTTAATACGGGACGACGACACAAGAAACGGCCATCCGACGCATCTGGCATCACAACAGACAAGTCGGATGGCAGTTTGAATTTTACGTAGCAGCTTCAGATTTAACAACCTAAAAATAATTGCCTGCATTCCTACAGGTGTTTCATGGGAGTGGCATTAGTGAACGCAACAGCCCAGAATATATATTATCCAAACGTTTATCAACGAGCTTCTTCTGTTCTTCATTTACTTCTTTTTACTTTTTTGGTAGTTTGGGTAGGACTTTTGAAATAACCCATTCGAATGGGGCTTAGGCATTCTCGTGGGACGATTGCCCTCTTCCTGTGGGGAGTAGACATTTGACAGTTGGGCAGTGTAAGATGAAGTTGGAGTGGAAAAAAAAATGGGAAATGTGCCGGGCCGTCAGAAGGGAGTGTTGAGCCATAGTAACAGCTGGAATAAACGACGGCAGAAGGAGAAGACACATAGAACTACTAATATGAACTCTCCCCAACTCGCCCAAGCTTTCATCTTAGTGTTTAGCTAATTAGTGTGACCTCTATCAATTTTATTAAACTTTCAGAGGATCCCAACATAGAGGGGAATGTTGCCTTTTGGAATAATTTGGATAAACTTTCCCACGAGATGTGCTTTTTTATGAGAGTTCATCTTTATAAGGACTGTGAGCAGTGCCACAATAATCTAATAGTTTCAGTGCAATTGTAGGTTTGGCAAAGCCTTATATCAGAGCCAATGTCCTGCACGAAAACGGAGCGCTCTAACCACTGGGTGGTTAGAGCCACCCAGAGCCCCACCCCGCAGCAGATCAGAGTCACCGCTGCGACAGATTTGACTGCTGGCTGCATCCTCAGTAGTTGCTACCGGGGCAACTCCGAGAAGAAAAGTTTAAACAGCTCCACGTGGTGAATGACGTTAATTGGGGCGAAGCTCTGGTGGTGCTTGTCTGCGTAGACGCTGAGCCGCAGCATGCCGAGCCTTTCGTCCGTTTTCATCCATGTCAGAAAAGAATGTGTGGTATGGAACGTGGTTACATACGCATTTGAGCATTTGAACACAGCGCCCTCTCGTCTATAAACGTTGAGCCAATGTATGCAAAGTTTAACGCAATTATATACGCATTTGACCGCAGCGCCCTCTCCTGTATAGATGTTGAGCGGCTACATGCAACGTTTCATCCATGACATCCCCAGCTCTTGAGTTACTACCACATCGCAGAGCCCTACTACTCGTTCCGCAGTCGTGGCCGAGTGGTTAAGGTGATGAACTAGAAATCCATTAGGGTCTCCCCGCACAGGTTCGAATCCTGTCGACTGTGCAAACATTATTTTTTGTCATTTTTTTTTTCATCATTTTTTTATCTTTTTTTTTTTATTCTTTACACGAGCACGTGAACACGTAGTTGTGAGCTCATGAGCAGAGTACACCGGACATACGGACATGGCTAGCCCCTAAGGAGCTTCGCCCTAAAAAAAGCAGAGTAGGAGTGGGTTTACGCGGCTCAGAAACGTCCTCGCAGTCGTGCTTTCCGGGTTATGTCCTCAACAAAGCCACTTGCCGTGCTTGTGCATTCCACCAACACCAATAACTAACCATCTGCTTGCAAACTAACGGGAAAAGATGTGGAGGCTGTTCGTCGACACGGTGGAATGCAGGTTATTCGAAGTGAAAAAAAGATTTGTGAGACAGCCTGTTAAGTCGGACTCGGTATGCCAGTTATGCATGTGCGCATCTTTCGGGGGCGTTGCTATAACTAAGAGCGTGCGTTCGATGCAAAGAGGGCGCTTCACGAGCGGGCGCCTGTCAGCCGAGTGCATGAGCGTTTCCCCACGTCCGTGCAGTTCAACGGCATTCCCGTGAGCAGGCGCTACAAGCACTTCGACTGGCTTCACGAGCGACTGCAGGAGAAGTTCTCGCTGATCCCAGTGCCCCGCTGCCGGACAAGCAGATCTCCGGTGAGTGCGGAAGAAGAACGCTCCGTTCATCTTCGGGCCGACGCCAATGCGGCGGTCGTAGGCTAGCCTGCACTTCTTGCTGTAACCTTCGCCGCCCTGCAAGTTGACAGACAGACGAGTAGACGTAGTCGCCAACAGAGAGAGAATGGCAGGGCATGTCTTTCAAATGCTCGGCCTCCGGCATGTGCTCCATGCCTACTGCCATGCATTAACTGTGCGTGCGTGCGTGCTCGAGGTACATGAGACACCGAAGCATTGGTCGAAGGTAGGAACGTCTTGTTGTGACGGCGGTACGACCGAAGCGCCCCCTGCCGTTCCCACCTGTCATTGACTTCGGTACTGCGCAGCATTGCCGCGTATAAGTCGACCACTCCAATTCCCAATCCTCAGTAGCCAAGAGAACTAATTTGCACAAAGCAAGTCGCGTGAAATCGGTGAAGTGGACTTTTATTCGCAGACGTGGGAGTTGCTTTTTAAAGGACCGCTGAACTCCCAGAAAATATGTTTTTGATCCTCTCATGTACCTTGTCCGCATGCGGGGACAAATGTTTCTAATTTTTTTTCATCGCAGAAAACAGTCCCGCATCGTAGTTTGCACCACGGTGTCCTTGAGCGAGGACAAACAAAGCTTTTCCGGCTGGCTGATAGATGACAGCACTTGCCAGCAGTCACCCAGATGGTATACTAGTACTTCGCCTCCACTCGTAGCATTGCCAAGCAGCAGTTCGTAAGAGTAAATAATTTTTTGCCGGCAAAGTTTTGCCCGAACTATTGAAAGCAAAAATAATTTTCAGATTGTTCTAGCCATGAATGAATATTAGCAAGCAAAAATCAGAAATGATTTCTGTCCATTTGTTTTGTTTATGCTCATTACATCCATACTCAAATGGGGACACTATGCAGTAACACTGCCCTCATTTGGCTCACGAGCTTTCGACTTTTGCTCGCAAAACACACTGACTCGTACGCTTGCGAGTTTTGTATTTCTCTACATTCTTACGGGAGAATGGAAAGTTCTGGACAAGTTATCCCTCACGAGAGAAGAGATGACCCATTTTATTAGCGCCGGACAGGCGTCATATTGCTTAATAAAGTTGGCACCACCACCCAATTTTGACATAGCTGATGAATCTGAAGACTGGTGAAGAATGGCGGGTGCAGAAGATGATTGTGCGTGATGTTTGTGAGATGGTATGCGCACCTGTGGGCGTTGCCATGTCCCACTTTTCCCGAGTACTTTGAGAGGTTTCGTGCATTGCGAGACTTCCAGTTTCGCAGGATTTTGCTTAGCTAATTGTAATACAGAAATTATACAATGCTAACATGTCTAGCCCAATACACAACCATTTCAATAAAAAGAATTACTACGGAACACCAAAAATGAGATTACTTGACCACTGGAATACAAGTTGTCCTTAACTGAGGACACGTCCGTTCTGCATTTGCAAATTATATTTTCGAGTAAATCTTTTTTTATTTACTTAATATATGGTGTAGAGATTAACGTCCAAACATAGTATGCTTTTTGTTTTATATGGTAATTATAATTTACGCATGGGAGGGTTACCTTCCTGAATAGGATGCAAATGTTTTAACCTCCCCCCCCCCTCTTTTGTGGTTGGTTGGTGGCTACTTTTTTTATCGCAAAAATAAAAATCCTTGTACATTCGACGCAAAATTCAGCCCTTTGAAGGGTAACAAAGGAGTTAGCTGAGTAATCAAAGTGCTTCTTTTGCTCGCTTGACCCTTCTCCCTCTGTAAGACGGAAATTTTCGTTGGCTACGTTGTAACCACTGAGACCTGGAGTGCATTCATAGAAGAGACGTATGCGACAAGCAACATTCCTCGATTCTGCTGGATCTTTGGCGGCAGCTGCTGCTTGCCTTTTGTTTAAGCCAAGATGAAGCTCTAATCGCTAGCGCGTTGCCTCAGCACCCTCGAATCTGCCCGGCAGATAAAGTGCGTGACTCGCAACTTTGGCTTTAGTCACACGACGGGTGAAACGAGAAGTCGGCTCACGGATGGAAAGCAACGCCATATTTACGCAGAATTTCATTCTTGCCGGACTAACTCCGATTTAGCCTCGAAAGAAGCGAGCAAAGCGTGACTGGCTGCCAAACACCCGTGTCGCGAGCTCCACCGGCCCCACAACGCAGCTGTGAAAAAAGAAAAAAAAGAAGCAGAAAAGAGTACTTTGAGACACTTCAAGAAGACTTTGCCAGCTGCAAAAGCTTCAAAAACAACAAAAAAAAAAAACCTTACAAAAAATCAGGAACCCATCCTTTGGGAATGATTATCTACGTTAATGCGAATAGCATCAAACGGTGCGGAGTTATGCGCGTTCGTCAGGTGGCCGGCACACTCTAGATACGCCAGCCCACTCTTGAGGCGATTCTAAATTTGTTGACACTTTCACAGCCCTGCGCACGATCTCCGCAGCCCAGCACGTGCGTTTGTGTCACTTAGGAAGGCGAGCAAAGCACGCGCCATACGCACAAACACTCAAAATGGTACCGACCAGACTTTCTGGCGTCTCAGCTAGTCTCAACCAACGGTACTCTAAACGGTTGTTTATATCTTTACCATAGGACGCGCTTACAGCGCTGTCACAGCTACCGGTGCGCGCGCGTTCCATGCACGAGGGCTCATTCCGCTCTCGTGAGGCTGAGCTAGAGGTCTCCCGAGCGCGGGAGAGGGTGAGCTAGAGGGAGAGGGTGAGCGCGGGGAGAGGGTGAGCTAGCCCTCGTGCATGGAACGCGCGCGCACCGGTAGCTGTGACAGCGCTGCAAAGCGCGTCCTATGGTAAAGATATAAACAAATGTTTAGAGTGCGGTGAATGACTGCCTTCATAGCTCTGTGGTTAGCGCGTCTGCCTGCTGATCAAAGGGTCAACGGTTCGAATCCCAGCCGGCGCCGGTCTTTTTTATTTATTTATCGACCCGCGGCGTAAGGGGTTAGATAGCCAGATAGATATGATAGATAGATAGATAGATACATAGACGAAAAGTGCGTGAAGTATCAAAGAATGCTATTCGCATTAAAACAGGACGTGCTCTGTTGACCAGAGGTCGGCATTCTAGGTCGCCCTCACTCACCCTCACCCTCACAGCCACACTCACCCTAAGCCCCTCACTCACCCTCACCCTCACAGCTACACTCACCCTCAACCCCTCACTCACCCTCACCCTCACAGCTACACTCACCCTCAGCCCCTCACTCACCCCACCTCACAGCTACACTCACCCTCAGCCCCTCACTCACCCTCACAGTCACACTCACCTTCAGCCCTTCACTCACCCTCACTGAACCTCACGGCCCTCACGCCCCTCACGCACTCATGGCCCTCACGCCACTCACCGCCCTCACGCTCACGCCCTCACGCCACTCACGCCCCTCACGCACTCATGGCCCTCACGCCACTCACCGCCCTCACGCACTCATGGCCCTCACGCCACTCACCGCCCTCACGCCACTCACCGCCCTCACGCCCCTCACGCACTCATGGCCCTCACGCCACTCACCGCCCTCACGCCCTCACCGCCCTCACGCACTCATACCCCTCACGCCTCACGCACTCATGGCCCTCACACCCTTCACGCACTCACCGCCCTCACGGCCCTCACGCACTCATGGCCCTCACGCCACTCAGGCCCGCTTCAGACGGGGCAATTTCGCCCAGAAACTTGACGTCGCAACACCAGCAACACGAGCCGCCCGCGTTCACACGCAGCAACCAACTGCTGCAATTTGCCATCATCATCATGAAATTTTATTTTTCTTGCACTATTTAGACAAACAATTGCGCGCTATAAACGTGTTTTTATGCATTTAAATCTCGTTGAGAATACTAATGCATCTTTCTGAAACAGTTTATTTCCAAAAACGATCAATTTCAAACCAGAACCAAGTCTTTTATTGTCATCATCACCGGCACGAGGTATCACGTGAAAATATCGCGTCCCTGATTGGATGCAGCCGCTTCAAACGTCTTCGAATTGCTCCGAGTTGCTCGCTTGTTTCGAGCCGGACCCGATCTCAGCAATTCGTGTCGATCTAGGGAAAGCTAGGGAACAACCCGCCAGCAACACCAAAATTGCTGAGAAAGTTGCTCCGTCTGAAGGGGGCCTCACACACTCACCGCCCTCACGCCCCTCACGCACTCATGGCCCTCACACCCCTCACGCACTCACCGCCCTCACGGCCCTCACGCACTCATACCCCTCACGCCACTCACGCACTAACCGCATCACCGCCCTCACGCACTCATGGCCCTCACGCACTCACCGCCCTCACGGCCCTCACGCACTCATGGCCCTCACACCCCTCACGCACTCACCGCCCTCACGCCCCTCACGCACTCATGGCCCTCACACCCCTCACGCCCCTCACGCACTCACCGCCCTCACGGCCCTCACTCACTCACGGTCCTCACAGCCCTCACGGCCCTCACTCACCCTCACACTCATGAATTTTCCTGCTTCGGAAACTCACTCACCCTCACCTCACCTGTGAAGATGAGGGTGAGTGAGGGTGAGTGAGGGCCTCATGAGTGAGGTTTGCCGAGGTATGCTGTTGACAGAGCGTCGTGTGCCTGGAAGGCCAAGAGTGGACTAGCGCACACCAGCTCGGAGCACGTGGAGCGAAAGCTGGCTCTGCAGAACCCAGGGATCCTGGGTTCAATCCACACCGCTGCCCGTTTCGATCTGGATGAGCATTGTACCGGTGTGCGGTCGTGTATCACTACTGCGTGATGCACGCTTAAAGACCCTGGGCTAGCAGTCATACTGCACTGGCTAAATTACTCATCCACAACTGTGAGACAGATTGCCTGCTGAGGCAGACTAAGTTCTAGACTGTATAAACATACATACAACAGATTTTTTTTTTTTTTTTGAAAGTTGAGGCTGGAGATGAGTTAGTGACTGCTGCGTTCCCGATGAAACACAATTCTCCGTTTGACATTTCAATTGAAATAAAACTGCAATTTTTTCAGCGGAGCTGTTAAGGGCTAGGTTCCCCAGGGTCGTGTCCGGTATGTCAACACAAACCTGCCTGGACAGCTACCGCCCCTATAAGCGACGACGGCAAGCACACAATCAGTATGGTTTCCGCCGTTGCTCGTAGATGGTGCCAACCTTTCCAGCTATAATAGAAAAAATGGATGGTTGGGCACGTTGGTGGGAATTTATCGTAGGAAACAGCGTGAAAAACAGACGATGACGAAGAAGCACAGAGTGTATCGAGTACAGCTCCACTGGTCTTTCTTCTTCACGAGAGTGGAAAGGCTGAACGTTTTTAGAGCGCAGCTCTTAGGCGCCCGTTTCCGGCTTGAACGGCGTCGCAGCGTCGCCGTCGGCGTCGGCGTAACCGCGCGGTGCATGATGGGTAATTTTCCCCGCTAAATTTGAGCGGAAAATTTTCCCCGCTAAATCTAGCGGAAAATTTCCCCCGCTAAATCTAGCGGAAAATTTTCCCCGCTAAATCTAGCGGAAAAATTTTCTCCGCTAGATCTAGCGGAAAATTTTCCCCGCTAACTAGCGGAAAATTTTCTCCGCTAAATCTAAGCGGAAAATTTTCCCCGCTAAATCTAGCGGAAAATTTTCCCCGCTAAATCTAGCGGAAAATTTTCCCCGCTAAATCTAGCGGAAAATTTTCTCTGCTAAATCTAGCGGAAAATTTTTCCCCGCTAAATCTAGCGGAAAATTTTCTCCGCTAAATCTAGCGGAAAATTTTCCCCGCTAAATCTAGCGGAAAATTTTCCCTGCTAAATTTGCGGAAAATTTTCCCCGCTAGATTTAGCGGGAAACTCCCCCTCCTCGAGGTGACGTGACCCCCAGGCCACGTGACCCCCCTCCCCGTGCCTTCCCTCCTCCTCAAGAGCTGCGCTCTAATTCGGCGTTACAGGGAGTTGTAAACGGCTTTCATATTTTTATTTTATTTGGTGGGGCATTTCGTTATATGTGTTGGGCCACACTCGGGACAAGGGGGGCATTGCTCCCGGCAGCTGAGGGCCCCGTGTGGGGACGTGCTCGTTCCAGGTCGCTACCAGGACAACTTCATTGAGCACCGGATGGCCAAGCTGCAGCTGTGGGTCAATAGGATCTGCCAGCACCCCGTGATGTCGCAGAGCTCCGTCTGGATGCACTTCCTCACCTGCACGGACGAGAAGGTACTCCCCGCAGATTCATCGTCCATTCATTGTTCTAGCTCCGGCGGTCCTGTCGTCGCTTCCTCTCGTGTATCTAATTAACGGTAAATGAGGTAACGTTCCGGGTGTAGGTTTTTTAATGTGTGGCATTTATGGGGCTAGCTCTCAGCGCCGACGTGACACTGCGTGCGAGACGTTGTGGTATCGCACGACACTGGGAAGTCGCGTGACGGTGCGACGTCGTGGTGACGTGCGACACGATGCTACTTGACACCGCGGCGCCACGGATGACCCATGAGTGCCATTCATTTGGAGCACCTTTAGTATATGCCGATAGACAGACAGTTTTCTTCTTCTGTCACCTGACTGGCTGCATCTCTGGGGGCGAGACTGTGGAACATATTTGGTCTGGTGCTTGTTAAGTTTTGCTTGGTTCATTCCAGCAGAGAGAAACCTCTGTGGCACTATTGAAACTAGCTGAAAGTGAAATGTCTTGTCTATCATTCTTGTCGACGCCCCACTCTTACGATAACAAACAAATGGTCGCTTCTTCGTTTGATGTCGGCACCAAAATGTTCGTTTCAAGGTAGTACGAAAGCTCTCTATGCGCGGGGAATTCTCGTCTATGAGTGCTTGGCGAGATTTTTGACGGGTGCCGAGTATAGTACCAATAACCTAAAGATATGTTTCCAAACATTGCCATTGCATGGCGAGAGGAGCAGGAGAGCTATTGTCGAGACGAAAGAAGGTAGGCACCCTTATTGCTCTCCCTGTCAGGCATTTGAGAGCAAAAGCATCGTGTGTGTAACATTTTTAATCAAAGCTTCCTCATTCCTTTGAGTTTATCAAGGTGGAAAGCTAGACTTTTTAGTTTGTGGCAACTAGGGAAACTTGACACTGTGCAACTCGAGGTTCGGGAATTTGTCTCTATAGTCCGTTGCAACTCAAGAAGGTAGGGCGAGGGTAAGACAGCCGGGGAGGAGGAAGCAGACGGAACGCTGGAGAAGAGAGAGGAAAACCTCTTTCTCTCTTTAGCGTTCCGTTTGCTTCTCCTCCCCGACCGTCCCTACCCTCGCCCTACATTCTTGAGTTGCAACAAACTATAGTGCACTTCAATAACTCCGAATTTGAAAGAATTTTAGAGTCTCATATCGTGGGAAGTTAAACATGTTTGAACTTGTAACTTGAAAGACTTTCAAAATGTGCTTATTCAACTTGAGGGAGGTTAGGAAGCTTGGAAGCATTTTGTGATAGAATCTTGGTTGGTCTGTGTTTGGGTTAGTTTTGCATTTAATTAGGTTAGTGTTAGGTTAGTGTTAATGTGTGGTTTGTCTTAGATTAGATTAGGTCTGGATAGGTTTAGTTAGGGTTTGGCTTTGTTAGGCTAGGTTAGTGATGGGTTTGGTTTATGTTTGTTTCTGCTAGGTTCAGCTTAGTTAGGTAAGTGCCATGTCCGGTTTGTGTTAGGTTAGGCCAGTTTAGGTGTTTGCTGACCCGTCTTCCCTGGCAGAGGTGGAAGCTGGGCAAGCGGAAGGCGGAGAAGGATCGAACTGATGGGCACCAGCCTCCTGGCAGCACTGCAGAGTGCCCCTGGGAACCTGGATCCCATCATTGTGTGAGTGCCCCTTCCCCCATAGCTTGTGAAGTTGATCTTTGCACAACCGGCGTCAAGAGTCGTGCTCGCCGGTTGTCCCGAGACAGTGGGAATAAATCTGGTTTTGTTCTACGGCATAGGCGCTCAAACTGGGTTCCTAGGAACATGGAGATTTCCTTGAGTAACCCACGCAATGGGTTCCCCCGAAATTTTCTCAACTGTACTTGCTCTTTGAGTGAAGTGCTTTCCCAATTTAAGCACCATCTTAGCTGATCTACGCCACACATTGATGCATGTCAATGAGCCACACATTCCCTAATGCACTAACAGCTTGTTATAACAGACCTTGATAGTGATGACGATTTTGGTCTTTTATAAAAGAGTACCATAAAATCCCAAGAGATGCCCTACCCCTGAACGATAGCCCACCGCTATTGTCGGCTTGATTTGCTATATTTTTTAAACACCAAAAGATAGCCCACTCCTAGTAATAGTGGTGTAGGGATCAATGATGGCCTCAGCGTAAATGCCGCTAGTTAGCAATGGCAGGATATAAGCGAACATTGCTGACTGGGAAGTACTACGTTCATCTTTGCTTCGTTGCTCCTCGCCACCATTGCAAGCTTGGAAAAATTTTTCAAACTTTTGAAAAAAAACTTTTGTACACCGAAAGTTAGCTTACTCCATATTTTCACCCGATTTGCTCTTGATGTTTGGTGGGCTATCTCTCAGGATTTTACGGTATGCAGAACACAGATACTCTTACTATAGACTTTACGCTGGATTATGATTGGAGTCTGTTCTAACCAGCGAGACTGACAAAAATGTGAGTGGATGTTAGAAAAGAACCGGTTTATTGAAACTTCTGAACCTAGTGCATTTTTATTGAGTTGTTCGGACGATCGTCATCACTGCACACTTTGGATCATACAAGGCTCGTGATGCTTCGAGCGCGATGACAGCAGTTCACAAAAGGAATGCCACTGCTACGGAACCAGAGCCGCATAATGCCCAAAATAATGACAGCCGTTGAAGAGTCCGCTGCAACTGGATAATGAACTTACCGTACAGAAAGAATAAACAAAAAGGACGGACAAGGATCGGACATCTTTCGACTTTCAACAACATGTAGTGTTTTTATTAGATGGTGGCGTCGAGATCAGTGGACCATGAGGGAAAGGGGGAAAGGAAGGAAAAAGTGAAAGAAGGAAAGGGGGAGGGAAAGGAAAAGTGAAACAAGGAGGGGGGGAGAGGAGGGTGAAGGTTGGGGCTGCAGGAGAGCGAGGATCTGTTAGCCTAGTACGACAAGAAGGGGGTCGGCATGAGAAACTCAGGAAGTTGTTAGCCCGGTAAGATTAGGAGGGGGTGGGGAGGGAAGTGGTGTAGGGAAGGGGAGTCATCTTGAGACACAGAGCGGCGCCGCTCGCCGCATTGTCAGTGAGCAAGGGCCCCCCGGGCTCGCGTCAAGGCCGCCAGTTGGGGGCGCAGATAGCCGCCTCCCTCTCCGAGAGGACAAGCGAGGAGACGAAATGTTTTGCCGATGCCTGCTGCATGGCGTATGCATATTATCTCGCGCCCGTGCGGTCTCTGTGTGAGCCCAGAATCCGCGCGTTGTGAAACTGGGGCTCACACGAAGAGCATGCGCCTCTATGGCGGAGAATGGAGATGCTGGGACTCCGTGTCGCCCCTGCCTATTTCCTGTCGTGCTCGCAGCCTGTCATTCACGCAGCGGCCCGTTTGACCGATGTGGACTCGGCGCCGCACGACAGGGGAGTGAGTACACGCGACCCGTTGCGCAGGGAATGAAGCCTGTTTGGTTTCTTTGCACACCTGCTCGTGAACGGCTGGCGCGGGAGACCGTTCACAAGGCGGCACATGGAACCTAATCGGAACCGGCATGATAAGGCCACATCGACATCGTACCGGCGGGCCGCTGCCCTCAGGCGATGTGATGTGTTGTGGTGGTAAGGGATTACCGCGAACTTTTTTGGTCGAGGCGGTCTGGCGCGGTCGGGGTGCGGCTCGGAGATCAAAGATTTTAAGGATGTCGCAAGGAGGTCGCGAGGATAGCCCGCCTTCTGGAGGCGGCAGATTTGGGCAGTTAAGCTGGTTTGAGAAAAGTGGGGGCAAGATTTGCACGGGATGAGGAAAGGAGGATCTTACAATCCCGGACTTCACAGTTTTTGAATGGTTGCTTCCGAACGGTAGCACGGGCTTCTTGGACCGCTGCTGGAAACCCCAGCAGAGTCCATTGGGATTGGTGTTGAGGCGCAGATCGAGGAACTGCACGTTCCCCGTCCGAAGGGTCCTCTCTGGTGAACTTGAGGCCTTGGGAGTTGGGTTAAGAAAACCTGCTCGATTGAAGCGGAAGAGGGTGCCGGGGGTGTGAGGTACGAGGTAGGCTGTCAACGAACCGGAACACCTTGGTTCCCGGCGCCTTGACGCCGAGCTCCCTCTCCACAGCCAGGTCCACCGTTGACATGTAGAACTCGCTTAGAACAGGGGCCAGGCAGGACCCCATACAAACGCCCGGACTTCTGCCTGTAGATGTTTCCCTGTAGATGTTTCCCTGGTGCCCCCACTTTTCTCAAACCAGCTTAACTCGCCCAAATCTGCCGCCTTCTCCAGAAGCGCGGGCTAATCCTCGCGACCTCCTTTGCGACATCCTTCCGATCTTTGATCTCCGAGCCGCACCCCGGCCGCTGGGCAGACCGCCTCGACTCAAAAAGTTCGCGGTAATCCCTTACCACCACATCACACTACACGCCTCGAGGGCAGCGGCCCGCCGGTGCACGATGTGGCTCGATGTGGCCTTATCACGCCGGTTCCGACAGGTTCCATGTGCCCCGCCTCGTGAACGACCCCCAGCGCCGTTCACCGAGCAGGGTGTGCAAAGAAACGCAAAACGGGCTTCATGGCCCCTGCGCAGCCGGGTCGCGTGTACCACTCCCCTGTCGTGCGGCGCCGAGTACAGCTCGGTCAAACGGGGACCGCCGCGTGGGGAAATGACAGGCTGGGCGAGCCCCGACAGGGAAACAAAGAGAGGGGACATTGAGCTCCCACCATCCCATTCTCCGCCATAGAGGCGCATGTTCTCTCGTGTGTGAGCCCCAGTCGTCACGGCGCGCGGGTTCTGGGCTCACTATAGAGACCGCTGCGGAGACGCGAGATGCGTCAGCCTCTGTCACGCCGTGCCGCGGGCATCGCAAAGCATTTGGGTCTCCCTCGCTTGTCCTTTTCGAGGAGAGGGGAGAAGCGGCTTATCTGCGCCCCAAACTGGC
>JAZHYW010043519.1:0-11886 GCA_037355805.1 Ixodes ricinus
GAGAGCTTAGCTTCCACTGCGTTAACTAGACGCTTTTGACACCCAGAAAAGAGGGCGAGATAACACGTTTGACGAACCTCTACGGGAAAAGGGTTGCGCTAGGTCGGAAACATGGAACGACTGGTGTTTTTCGGTTTTAACCAGGGCGAAAATGTCCAACCACCGGTGTTTTTCGGTTTTAACCGATTTTATATTTTCGTCACCGACGGATGTTTATCGGTGTTTTTCGGTTAAAACCGGAAAATACACACCCTAGTTATAGCCCAACGTCTGTTGTATCTGTATCTGTTGTAACAATGTTACATTTGTATGGGAATTACTTTTTACGGGGTCTGTAGGCTCCTGAACTGCTTTATTTCGTTAAAGGCGAAACAAAGGGCTTCTTGGTCCATCATTCTTGGTGAATAGAGGTTCCTCGAGACTGGGTTTCGAAAACCTCTGTTTACAGCACGGACCCGACGGCTTGTTGGCCTTTTGAAGGGAGTATGCAAATCGGCATCTCAACTTATCGCGATATGATTCACTATGGAGCTAAGCACGAAAATAGGAGCTCACCCAAGTTGCTAGGAAGAAAATAAATTTTTTTCTAAACGTCCACCTAAGCTTGTTTTCATGAAAAGATCAAATGACATTGTGGACCATTGCATTTTTTTTTCTACAGAAATACAGTTTGATGGAAAACGAAATAAATTTGGCTTACATTTCGTTCCCTTTATTAAACGCCATAGTGGCTCACAGTGTCATTTCATGGTTTTGTGCAGGCTGCTGGGCACAGCCCATGAAGAAATGATGCTTTCTATTTGCAGTTTTTTCCTCGGGTGAACTCGTCCTTTCATACTTTTACAAAAAATAGCACCATCTAGCTACACCCCTATGCTAAATCGCGTTAATAGGTAACCAATTTTAGTGGTTCCTTCAAAGGCCCAATGCGCCATCTAATCCACATGGTATGTATTTATTTTAGCTCATTTTGGTTCATAGGTTATTGAAGCTTATAAATCCTTAGAAACTCTGAACATTTCAGACTTGTTAATGCAAGAAATGTGCCACTGAGAATGTAGTATTGACTGTCTAAACAGAAGCTTGTTTGTACCTCTGTTGGCAGACGGGCAAAAAAAACAACAGAAGTATGATTTGCATTATTGCGGACAAGACGAGTCTGCCGATCATTGAAATTCACGTCTTAAACAGTTGTCCTATCGTGAATGTAACAACAACCTGGATGGCAGATGAACTAGCACATTCGTGATGGGACCAGCAGCAGTAAACATAACGACCAGGGAACGATATTCACTGGGGACCTATTGCTGAGGTTCTCTTCTACCTTCCAACGTTCTCTCTGTCTATTTGGCTGTCGTTTAGTTTGCACGTGTCATGGGACAAATGGCCCTGAACTGCCACTTCTCCGGTGCGCAGGGAGGGCAAGGTGGACTCGTTTGGCAAGTTCACGCAGAAGATGGACGAGGGGGTCAACCACCTCTACAAGACCACCCAGGGGCAGATCAAGAAGTGCTCCAAGCGTGAGAGATGAACTATTCGGGCACCCTGCCCACTCCCCTTCCACCCCTTTTATTTTTTGTTGGACTTGAGTGTATGGTTTTGGCTGGGCACGTTTTTAACGCGCTTCATCGGTGCTTGCGTCTCTCCACGTCAGCACGTGCCTAACGAGAGAAGGGGCGACCAACCCTATTGAGAACGCGTGCCAACCCGCGTTGGTCAGGCATGCGCATTGTCTCCAGATAGACTAAGCTTAAAACATAGCACAACCACCTAGTTACAGTGTATTGGCACTGCACAAAAAAGCTTATTTAGACCCTATAAACCTTTCGTTCTAGTTCTATGTTAAAGATAATTACCCATCAATCCTAAACCAGTCGTATGCCTTGCTTGCATCTGCTGCGTCGAGACCATGGTGTAGGATATTTGTAGGTGAGGACGGAGCATGGCGAATGCTGCGACGTGATCGACTAGATAAAGTCCAATTGGCATGCACCCAAGAAGTCTCGGTTGACTACGTCTCCGCCATTATACAATGGTTTATTTTATGTGTACTTACAGAACTGTTGAGGACTCAGACACTCCAACTTTGCATGTTTTGCCCCCCAAGCCTGTTTAGAGCCTGGTTGATAAAAATGAAAGCAGTTTACAACTCCCTGTAACGCCGAATTCGAGCGCAGCTCTTGAGGAGGAGGAGGAAAGGCACTGCGGGAGGGTATACCCCTCTCTCTTCCCCCCTCATGGGAATCACGTGACCTCGGGTCACGTCACCTGGGGGTCACTATGATCGGGGGGGGGTGATCACGGGTCACATGACCTGTGGGGAGTCACATGACCTGTGGGAGTCACATAACCTGGGGGTCACATGACCTGTGGGGTCACATGACCTTACGGTTACGTCGACGCCGCTCAAGCCGGAAATGGCCGCCTAAGAGCTGCGCTCTAAAAGGAGCGCTCGATCTTCTTTCGTTTGGCACAATGCTGTTCAAAGTTGATGGCGCTAGTCCGAGGTCTCTGTGATGTCAGATCTCTTCCAGGCTGGGATTGTGATCCACCGTCTGATGTATATCTCTTTAAAAGAGAGTGCCTTCCTTTTTCGCGATGCCATGACCGTCGTCAATGGGCACAAAGCGCACATACTCGAAACTCTACGTGTTCACGCAATCGAGCAGAACAGAAACTAGAAGCGCAGCGTGCATGCGGGTGCACCTCGTGCCAGAGAAAGAGAAGGACAGATGAAAGAGAGAGAGAAGGAGCGTTCGCTGCCTCGCCAGCCTCACTCCCCGTCCGAGCAGTGCTCCAAGATACCCGGCAAGATGGGAAGCTGTGGCAGAGCTCAGCAAAGCCCAGCGAGGAGACAGAGAGAGGGAAAAGGAGTAAAGGGAAGACGGGCGTGCTCTCCCGCATTGCATGGTTTGGCTTTGCTTGCACCGAAGCCAGCGTGGCAGCCTGGTGCCCAGCGCACGCGATGCAGACACTTTTGGACGTAACAACCGGGAAAGCAAACCTAAAAGGCAGGAAACTAATACATGTATCCCTATGGAAGTAAAACGGGACCGGCGTTTTTGAACGTAACAGCTGGGAAAACGTATAAACCGAGAACGTATCAATGAGGTTCTACTGTATATATTGTCCACGAATGACAAGGTAAAACAAAGAATAACTGGGGAAACTGAAGCGTGTTAATGGGGGCAAACTTGTGCCCAAAATAAAAAGGAGACTGGAGATAACAGCAGAGATGTCACTGGTGTCGAAGTCTGGTAAGAGGAGAGTCAGAACGCTGGGGCGAATGAGCCCAGCTTGCCACCGCGAACCCTTTTTGTGTATGCAGGGATTCTAAAACAATCAGCGTAGAAGTTTCGGCGTGTAGAACGTTCGCAACCTCAATTACCAACATGGTTCTCGAATTTACCAGAACATCACATTAGAGTCAACAAATGCATACGCACGGCCAGGAATCTAACCCCGGCTTTCGTGGAAGGATAGGTGCGATAACTGTTAGGCCAAGGCCGCGTACTGCCTACGGTGCCAGCTTGCGCTCGCGCTGCAATATATATATTTGACAGCTGACCGAGACTGACCCGGACGTTCCAAAGGGCGCACCTGGCGCCGCTTCCACCCCGCGTCTCTGATTGGCCTTTGCCGGCGAGCTCACTCAGGCATTAACGCTAAGATCGGCCGAGACACAGTGGCACCACGCACGCATCACATTGTTGCGAAGTTGCCTGAGTGGCAGCGCTCTGAAGCGGAGACGCCGACATGAGTGAGACACGTGAAAAACATCTCATGTGGTTGGGGCTTAAAAGCTTGTGGCAAACGTTGGCGCAGCACTGGTGGTTGGTACGCCAATTAACAGAAACAATAATCGTTCCTTTATTTTTCAACAATGTCAGTGTTCATGGAAAGAAGGGAAAAATGCTGTCTGATACAGGATGCCTTGCCCCAAGCCCCTGAAATATGACGGCGGTAGGGCACGCATTTAAAATGGTGTCGTATACATTTCTCAATTGACGAAGAAAACATTGGTGAATATACTATATTTACCGCATAATGAACATTCTTTTTTTCCAAAAATGCACATATCTGGGGGGAGCGTTCATTACGCAGGGTAAAATTATTGCATTTTTACACACCGTGCGAATGTCACATGAGGTGCCAATATGACACGGCAGGGTACTGTGGCACGTCTCCACTGACAGAGGCGCAGCCCAGTAACCATGCTGTATAAATTGCGAACCTTGTTGGGGCGCTAGCGTGCCTTGCCGGAGAAAAGTGCCCTACGAAGCTCACTCAGCACAGAGAGTGACGCTAGCTGCTTAGGCCTAACCACTTTCAGGATATCACTGTCTGAAAGTGGGTCACAGACGACTGGTGGTGTTTGTTGACATCAATGCATCCGATGGACGAAGCCCGTGCGGGGCTGGGCAATTCCTCGACCCTAGCTTCGATTAGCGGCGTGCGCGTCGCTCGGTTTCACGGCTGATCACTTCTGCAACCACGCCATTGCAGCCATTACGAGAGCGCTCTTGGCTTGGCTTGATCGGCCTACACACTGGCGGCAAGAGAAAATTGGCTTCAAGACTTGCGGAGCTGAAAATAAAGAGTGTGTCATACACGAGAAAAAAGAAAGTCCAAATATTGATGCCCGTTGTGGGGTGCGTTTATTAAGCGAGTGCATTCCATATGGAAGTAATTAAGTAATAGAAATTTGGTGCGTTCTGCACGCACGCAAAATGATCATATCCCGTGAGATGCTTGCCGACACATGCATAGCTTGCACCTACGCCACCAAGATCACATTCGAGGACAGCTGATCGCCATTATTGCCGTCCCAAGTGACCACCTCGCTGGTGCAGCCAGGAGGCTCGTGTAACAATAGCGGGACCCAACTGCGTTCGGCCTAGCTGTGTAAACATTTGGTTGTATAGTTGCACTTCCAGACATGAGCAGCGACTGTTGTGATTGAGCGGTGCATGCTTCTTTAGGGCTATTGGGATATTACGGGCCACTGTCAAAGAGAGTAAGCTCAACCACATGGGGCAACAACGCATGCAGTGTCAGCGTGCATGGTCCATGATACGTCAATATGCAGTGAGCCTCGTTAACTCAAGTAATAAAACTCAGAAAAGATTCCGATACTAATCGAGTTTCGAGATGTGCGGGGTATCAGACTCATTGCACTGTGTCGCAATGTCGCAATACCCCTCCAACTGACTTACTACTTACTCGCACGCGCGCAGTGCGTGTCAGATGATAGCGAAGCAACTGCAACAAAGTTATCAACAAGCAACACTCACCAGGTGAGACAGCAAAACCAGAAAGCTTGAAGCATAAAAACAATGAATGGATGAATTTACGCAAAAAAAAAAAACGAAGGAAGGAGACGAAGAGCATAAAGTCTACCTTTGAGCACGAGGGAGGCAGACAGCAGCACCAACCACCAGCCTGTATCAGGGAGAGAAAAAAAAAGTAAGACTACAAACGTCCTTGGAGGCGCACTGGCTGTCTCAGGACACTGGACTTTTTTTTTCTATTTTGCGCAGTGTAGCGTGCAGTGATGTGCAATTTTTAGGGGCGGAGCTCCTCAGGGGCTAGCAAGGTCCGATCCCGTCCACCTGAAATCCATCTGTGTGGCGTCCAGTGCTCGTGCTCCATACCAAGCATCACTTGGTGCACGTAAGCGCCGTGTCTCGTGCTAGGCAATACAAAAAAGGTCAAACAAATACTAATAAAAAAAAATGATGAAAAAAAAGAACAAATGATTTCCGCACGACAGCATTTGAACACAATGTGCGTGGAGACCCCAATGGATTTCTAGCCCATCGCCTTAACCACTCGGCCGCGACTGCGGGACGAGTAGGGGGCTCCGAGAGGAGGTAGTAGCTCAAGAGCTGGGGAGATGTCATAGATGAACGTTGCATGTAGCCGCTCAACGTCTGTACAGGAGAGGGCGCTGCAGTCAAATGCATATATAATTGCGTTGAACTTTGCATGCATTGGCTGAACGTTTATACACGAGAGGGAGCTGCTTGGTCTAATGCTCAGATGCTCATATAACCGCATTCCATACCACACATTCTCTTCGACATGAATGAAGACGAGCGTAGAAGGCCGGCATGCTGCGGCTCAGCATCCTAATGCAGACAAAGCACTCACCAGAGCCCCAATCAACATCATTCACTGTGGAGATGTTTTGTGTGTGTTCGTTTTGGGATTGTTGTTCCTTCGTCAACCATTGTTTAGGCCACCAGTTCATTGTTTCCTGTGCCCTGCCTGTTTTTTTTGTATATATTGTTGTTGAGATTTCGAAATATTCGAGGTCTTTCCTTAAAATCTTTTGAGATAACGGATGAGTAAATGAGTTGTGCGCATGGGAGTTCATTTCATGACAAGGAAATCTTGCGAGATTGCCGAGTTCGAGTAATATGAGGGATTACTGTATACATCTCCTATCGCTTTTTGGGGAGGAGGCATTCAGAACCTGGTTTTTCCTGAAACATTGCAATGTACTGTCAAGACTGGTTCTAATGAAGTACATGGAAATCAAATCCCTTCACTTTATCCACTTGTTCATTATATCTGGACTCATAAATAGCTACGTAAAAAAAGGATAACACAGGCCGTTATGGTACATGTTTGTTGCGCCTGCAGAAAGCTGTCGAGGCTTCCCTGCACGCATTTCTGTTAGATCGGAGCTGCTCTCGCCAACTGCGAAGAAGCCTGATCGGGAAGATTCTGCCAGGTACAGCACAGACTGTGTCAATAGCTGTGATGGCTGCCGCAGAGGACGCTGACGTAGGCATTCTATGCAATTGCGTACACTTCAGTCAATGATGACACGCTTTAGTTTAGAGCGGAGATTGCCTTCCTCTTCCTCATTGAGGAGCCTGCGGTGCCAGGATGCACTTGCAGCCCAGACCCTCGGACGAGAGCTGACTCAGCCGATCAGTGACGCTGACATAGAATACAAAGCAGCAAAAACGCACATCGCACCATGTTCGCACTTTAAGTTCGGGTGTTTTGTCGATGCAGCACGCACGGCTCTGGAAGCAGCGCTCGCAGGCCAAGTGGTTATGGTGCTTGGCTCCCATGCAAAGGGCCGAGGTTTGATGCCTGAAAGCGGCGAGTCTTCTTGTTATTTCTGTAAATGTCACATTCTGGTGAATTCCAGAACTCTGCTGTTTATTCGAGGTCCGAATGTTCTACACGCCGGACCTTCTACTCCGTTGGTTCCAGAAGCCCACTGTACATAAGGTGGTGGTGAATACGTTTATTTAAAGAATATATCCGGAGACTCGAAGTTTTCATGACGCGGTGGCCTTAAGGCTTGGCGTCGTCTCCTAGGTTAAAGGTGTTAAATGGAGTTTCCCAGGCCTCCCTCAGAAATATATTCTAAGAGAGATCTGAGGATCCTCGTCTTGCGTGGGGTGTCGCCCGCTGGGTGCGTCCAGTCCTGCAGTTTTGAAGGTCTTTCATCATTCGCCATCTTACTGAAGATGAGTGCTCTGAGTGTGGAGAGGGCCTTACATTCCCATAGTAGGTGTTTAAGTCTGGGAATGGATTCCTCGGCTTGACATCGCTGGCATCTGGGGTCGGGAGGGACAGCGTAGGGTTGTTCTTTCTTAAGTCTTGCCAGGTCCATTTGGTATCTGAACCTGGGTGTGACTGCTCCTCCTGTGCGTATACGGCGGAGCATCACTGTTTCTTTTCTCTTGAATTCTTCCCTAGGAAGAGGATGTTGTTCTGGGGTCCATGATCTTGCCAGAAGATGTTTTCGTGTTTTCTGGGCTAACCTGAGTTCCTCCCTTGGATCGTATGGGGGAAGCTCAGTGTCTTGTTGCTGTGGTGTTGAGCCTGCCATAGAGGACTGAGACAACAGGGACGGTTGCGTGAGATTCCTCATCGCCTGCTGTGCAGCCTCATGGGCTAGCTCGTTGCCCGAAATGCCTTCGTGCCCGGGAGTCCACCTAACATTAATTTGAATTCTCTTGGATCTGTATAGTGAGATCGCTAGGGCGAAGATAGCGTCAATGGTGGGGCTAGAAGAGGACCTGTATTTCTTGAGTTCTCTGATGGTGTCTTGCGAGTCGGTATAGACGATTAGCTGTTGTTCGTCTTGTAGATGGGGTACTGCACCTCGGATGGCTTGCAACACCGCCTCCCGTTCGGCGAAGCCCGGCGTGTGGTGGCCTCGAGGGTTACCTTGGTTCTCTGTCCAGGTCGCATTTCCTTGGATGTATGTGGCTGCTGTTGCCCAACCCTTAGAGGAGATGCTGGCGTCCACATAGACGATCATGTTTTTTCGTCCTCAACAAGCTTAGCCAGCTCCTTCTTGTGCATGCGAGCGTAGTGTTCTCGTCTTTTCTTGTGCCGCGCAGCGTCCATGTTTCTTGGGAGAGGTTTGCACCCGTGAGTGACGTCAATGAGTTCCCACGGTGCTTTGCTCGGTGATATGGGGGCGTCTTCTTGTATCTCGATTCCCATGTACTTAGCAATTTTTCTTCCCTCGGTCGTATGCTGTAGACGGGAGAGTTGAGCCTCCTTCTGTTGGTTCATGAGGTCTGTGAGTTCTGGGAGGAAGATACACTTGCTTACTTCCTCTGCCGAAGTGTGGCGTGGGAGCCCAAGGATGGTTTTTCTTGCTCCGTTGAGCATGCTTTTAAATCTGGAAAGATGGGTTTTCGTGAGCCGGTAGAATCTCGCCGCGTAGGCTATTTTGGATACTAGCACTGCAGTCACGAGTTTTTTGGCTGTTTTTTCCCCAGCTCCTCCCATTTTCGTGGATATTCTTCGGACGAGATTGATACCTTGTTTCCATTTCTTGGAGATCTCGGCCAGCCAAGCTTTGCTTATTCTTGGCTTGTACCCAAAGTTAATTCCGAGGATTTTAACGGAGTCTGCTTTTTGGACTGGGTCTCCCGCAAAGGTAAGACCTAGGTTTTTGTTGTCTTGATCGCGGCCGTAGATGGTATATTTCGTTTTTTCTGGCGATGGAAACATTCCCACATCGGCAAGATATTCTTCAATGGTGTCGAGTCCCTTCTGCAAAGCGACAACTTGGGTTTCGGGAGGCCCTTGATACGTCCAGATCGTGATATCATCTGCGTACATCGTCGCCCTGAGGTTGGGTATTTTATAAAGTTGCCAGAGGAGTGGTGCCATGACGATGTTGAATAGTGTAGGTGACAGCACAGCGCCCTGGGGAACTCCAATGTTGTTTTCTTGAAGGGTTCCTTCGCCACATTCTTTGTCATATCCGGCTCGGATTTTGTAGACCCGTCCCGAGAGAAATGATTTTACGAAGTCTAGTTGTTTACCCGTGAGGCCTTGCTGCTCCATCTTGCCAATGACTGATCGATGGGGGACAGAATCGAATGCCTTCTTTATATCGATAGACACGATCACTCGCATTTGTTTTTTCCTGGGTGCATGTCCACGACGTCGGTGTATATCATGTGCAGACTGTCATGGGTGCACAAGTTCGATCTAAATCCTGTTTGCGTTGGATGAAAGATGCCGAGGGTTTCAGCGTTGTGCTGAATCCTTGCGAGTACCATTCTTTCCATTAGTTTTCCCATGATTGAGGTCAAGGAAATAGGTCGGACGTTTTTGGGGTCAGTTGCTGGCTTCCCTGGTTTAGGTATTGGTGTGACCAGAGACAGCTTCCATTCTTCGGGAAGTTGCCCGCTTTCCCAGATCTCGTTAAACCATTTGAGAATAACAAGACGGGTGGCCAGGGGTGCGTTTCTGAGCATGGGCACTGTAATTCCGTCTTCTCCAGGTGCACTCCGCGTGGATAGCGCAGTCGGTCTCGCCCCAGCGGCTCGATCCTGCTGTTCCAGTCATCGTGCCTGTGATGCTAACTCTTTCTATTGTTTTGGGCACAAGTTCGCCCCATCAAACGTCTAGTTTGCTTCAGTTTTAAATCGCTTCATTAGTTGCCATTCTGGACAATATGAGAGCCTAGATTTAAAGAGTGGGCAACTGCTCGATCAGGGTCACATGGTTTATGGACCGCATTTGCAAAACAAGCTGCACCCTGCAAGGAGTGAAAAGTAGCTTCGTTCAATTTACCTGCACCTCCTGCACTGGTGCAGCAAAGTGTAGAGTGGTGTACTTTCGGTCGTACCTCAATACACATACAAGAGTACACTGCCCTACACTTTCTGCGCTGGTGCAGGAGGTGCAGGTAAACGCACGTGGCTAGTGTTCACCCCGTCTGGAAATGTCTCTGCCACACAACAATTGAATGCAGGCACACTTCGCTAATCTTCAGAGTCGTCTGCCGTTAAACTGCAAATGCTCTTCGTGGCTGATAGTTCCTCTCTTAAATCTAGGCCCTCTCCGTCGGTATGTAAATGCTAGTGCTCCAGACGCCCCTCGCACGCCTTGACGACTTCTCCGCATGACTATGCAAAAGCCGCTTCTACGTAAGGAGCGGGGAGCAGACGACTATGCAGAGGCGCCGCGGCTGGCCTTTGCAGGCGTTGCCCGCTGCCCGTTCCAGGGTGGCCCCTCGGCTGGGGCAACAACGTGCAGCAGTCTGTGACTTGTTAAACTCTGTGAATTTAAATTCTTCATATTCAATTTTTTAATTTTGAATTCGAAATTATTGCAGAATTTTTACAGCACAGCTGTTAGGGCCAGTGAGTCTCCAGGATCATGTCCCCGCAAATAAATGTCGACACAAAACTCTGGACAACTACCGCCATCTATGAGTGACTGCGCCAACCTGACAGTCGGCCTCCCGGCCTTGCTCGTAGATGGCGACACCTTTCCAGCCTTTCCACTCTGGTTTACACCAAAGTGGAAAGCCTGAATTTCTAGGCATCGTCCCAGATGTCGTCCTCGAGGTCGTCCTAGAAATCAGGTCAGCTTGAAACACGTCCCAAACAGTGTCCTTGAGGTCGTCCTTGAAGATTGTCCGGCAGGTTCGTTCCGAGGTCATCCTAGAAGCTGTCCTTGAGGTCGCCCTGAGGTATGTCCGAGAGGTTGTCCTAGAAGTCATCCTTGAGGTCGTCCTAGACGTTGTCTTTGAAATCGGCCCCAGAGGTCAGATCCTTGAGCTTGTCTGAGTGGTGGTCGGAGGTCGTTCATGATGTCGATCCCTGAGGTCGATCCCTTTAGGCGTCGTCTCGAGGTTGTCCTAGAAGTCGTCCTCGGACTTCATCCTTGAGGTCGTCCTTAGAGCGTCGATCCTTGAGGTCATCCAAGAAGTCCTCCTTGAAGGTACGATCTGACCAATGGTTCAGCTTCTCGCTGAGTCGTCCTTTCAGCAGAGTGGAAAGGCTGAGAGTTTTTCTTCACTATACTCCGTGGGAGCCTCTCGATTTCCTTTGATTCAAAACAAACAAAAATACATTGAAAAAGTGCAAGCTGGAGTGGAAACTCGTGATGTGCTTCACTATAGCCACTGGCTACGTTATAACCGGCTTGTACTGCAGTTGGGTGCCGGTAGTAAACATAATCATTCGCTGCACCAAATTTTTCTAGAAAGGCTTGCAGTACGCATGAATGTGTGGTATGTTCCATACCGCACATTCTCTTTCTGACATGGATGAAAGGCGAGCAGCAGAGGCTTCGGCATGCTGCGGCTCAGCGTCTACGCAGACTAGCACGCACCAGAGCTTCGATCTCCAATTAACATTATTCACCAACGTGGAAGATGCGGCTCAGTCTTTTAGATGCGGAGGCATCTCTTGCCGGGGTCTATGTCCCGTGGCGTCGGCGTCGGCGTCGTAGTCCGCACTCCCACTGGCCGCACGCGCAACCCTCCTCCTTCCTCTCTCCAACAGGCAGTGCGCGTTACTCTCTCCGCTCTCTCTCTCTACCAGCTGCGTGCACTGCGCGTGCGTTCGCTCCACCACACCGCGCGCGCACGCGCAACTC
>JAZHYW010043522.1:0-37452 GCA_037355805.1 Ixodes ricinus
GGCCGCTGATTCCGGTTACGTATTGCCTATTTACCGTGCCAGGAAAACGAACCACGGTCAAGTACACACTGACGGAACAAGCAATAACTGAAACGTACGTTATTAGAATACCTCAGTTTTGGACAGCGACCCTGGACGACGACGCCCCGGACAGCGACCCTGGACGACGACGTCCCCCCGACTCGGTGTGGACGACCACCGCTGGGACTAGGAGCAGCTGCAGTGGCCGCGAACTTCCCCCGCCCCCCTGATGACCGCTCCCCGATCCCGAAACCCCCCAGGCAATAAGTGAGTGAATAAACCCTTTTGCCGAGAGCGAAGTATTGCTGTGTCATGTTCATCCGGGGACAGGGCCGCAGGGAATCCAGAGTTAGAAGCCCGCAAGGGCTAAACAGATTGCGAAGGACGGTCTGCAGCTGCGAGTCTCCGCATCAGCTGTTTCGGAACATGGCGGATGCCCGAGATAAAGCGGCCAAAAACACGTCTGCGCAGCCGTGGACGTAGCGTATTGTTGTTCTGACGCCACCGTACCTGTCGATGCTACTTCACCGATCTTAATCAAGAACTCGGCGACTATTGGGGCCGCATTTCCAGCTTCCCGAGCCCCGACTTTGCCAGAAGAATGTGGCGAAGCGCCTAAAGGCAAGACAATCGCTCTCCCAAAGTCTGCGACCGGAGTCTAAGCTACGTCTCTACTTACATGAAGACGAGAACTACAAAGAAAGGTATACGCCTGCGATCGCACGGCACTTGGTGGGACTGCCTGCTGCCTTTCAGGCAACGCAGCAAACGCAAGTATCACTAATGTACATTCTGTAAAATGGCTAGTGCGGGAGGGTGAGCTCGCTTAAAATCTCATTCGCGCAAGCCCTCCTTCAAAAGCGCGCAAAACGTTACGACCATCATCCTCTTGCTTTTCAAGGTGCACGGGCGCCTAAGGGAAATATGAAGGCAACCTAGATAAAAGTGCGCTGCGTAAGCACGTTTCAGAGCTTCTTTTCTTACGACGTTTAAGTCGCGGTCTCACAGAGACTCCATCACACAAAACGACAGTCTGCAGACACTGTATCTTCAATTGCGTGTCTGTCACATGCAACTGTCTGCATGCATGTCGGATGCATACATGCGAATGAGGTCAACAGGCTTCGAACAATGCTTAACGCCACAGATAATTCTGTCATCATGTCTGCAGTGAACTCCGTGTATTTTGTGCGGAGAGCAAATTTGTCTGCTTCAATTGCAGGATTTGCAGTGACGTCAGAAAGCCGAGCTCTCATTGGTTCCGATTGGAAGGATAGTGGTGAGACCTCAATGCTAGCTGCTTTGAGGTCTACCCTCATCCTTCGATCAAAGCCAATCAGAGCTCGGCGTTAGTCTCACGTCACAACAGCCCCGCAAAGAGAAGCAGACAAACTGGCGCTCCGCATAACCGAGCATGCAACCTCCACGGTTCATCAAGATGTGGGTCTCGCCGTTTCGCAGAGCATGCGCCTTATGCACTAACTATGGACATTGCGCCCCCCCCCCCCCCCAGAAACTGTTCACGAAAGCCTTGTTTTCTGGCACAGTATCTACTAAACCAGGGGTGACAACATGCGGGCCGCATGCGGCCCGCGGGCACTTTTGTGTGGCCCGCAGCCGCGGCCCAGCTGGAGCGCAGAAACTGCTTCCCGTGTCATTCAATGCACGGTGGCCGTTGACTTGGCAGAAAGCATTCGGAACCCGTTGACCTACTTTTCTCTGGGTCCTCTTTTCCGGGGGAAACTCCGCGTCCTCAGTTCACACATTCCCTCTCCACTAGACCCACAGAAAACAACAATACAAAAAGCCTGTACAGCCATCCAGTGCGTTGTTATGACCACTAACAGCGTCCCTCCCTATCCTTGTTCCAGTTCTTCTTCATCCTGTTTCCTCCTCCCTCTCTCCACGGAGGCTACAGCCCTCTCCCAACACATCCTGACAGAGCCATTAAACCCTTTCCCGTTTCCCGTTTTATACACCACATCCCCCCCCCCCCCCCCCTAACACCTCCTAGAAGACAAGGCCGTAGCGCTCTTGTCGTGATGTCGCGAAGGAAGGCCATCGGGGGCGCGCGGCGAAGCGAAGGCAACGTGCCAGTGGATCGACCGTCGTAACGCGCTTTTGGTCACATACGCGTGTCTTATTAGCTAAAATGAGAAGCTGCACATAGCAACGGGTCTCGAAAATATTTTATTACACGGACAAAATATTACACCGCTAAATAATCGGGATGAGCAACGGTGCGGGGTGGGCGTATAAGAGAAAACATTGAGCTTCACGCAATAATTTTTTTTCATTTTTTTTATTTATAAAAAGCTGAGCGCGCAGCTTGCATTGCCCGAAAGGCGTTACAAACGTGAAAAAAAACAATTCTTCTTCGGTTGCAGAGCACACTTGTTCCTCCGACAGCTTGTTCCATTGTTGGATGGTCTTGACAAAAAAAGAATTAGCGTACATGTTTGTTCTGGCACGGTATTCTCGTATTTTAAAACAGTTATCGGTCCGGCTTGAAATATAGTGCGGCTGCTTTAGGTAATCGTCTTTGTTAATGCCCAGTCGACCATTAAATATTGAAAACAAAAATTTCAGTCTTAATTTGTTCCGTCGGGCTGAGAGTAATTCCCAATTTAATTCTCTTTTCATGTCAGTACAACTATCCTTTTGCCCATATCGTCCCAGAACAAACCTCTCTGCCCTATTTTGGGTTTTTCTAGTTTTTCAATTAGATACTTCTGCGCAGGGTCCCATACAACACATGCATATTCTAGAATTGGCTCTAACATATGTCGAGATATGCCGTTTTCTTCAAGTTTGTTTTGGAACATTTTGGGCCTCTGCTGAATGAAGTTTAAGTAGCACCTGCCGGCCCTCAAGACTACATCATCGACTTTGGGCGTTCCATGAACAGTCATTCGATAATGTAACACCCAGATATTTGTACGAACATTCTGTTTTGATGAAGTCATTATTTATGCTGTACTGAGTATCGATTTTTTTCTTTACTCCTAGTAAAACTTAAATGGACACACTTTTTTGGATTCAAATTCATCTTCCATTTACAACAATCCAGTTTTCAACACGTACCAGGTCACTCTGTAAATTGTTCTGCGTCATGCTCACTCGTGATGCTTCTATATAAAACACAATAGTCCGCAAACAGTCGAATACGGGATGTTATTTGGCTAGAAATGTGCCTTGCATCCTTGGCATTCAAATCTTCGTATGTTCCTATTTGATGGGATAAATAATTTTTTTACCTAATTGAATATGGTAATCAGCAAAATATAAACGTAACGTATATGCAACGATACGTTTCATTTTTTAAACGGTAACGGGAACGAGTTCCTCTCTCACAGATGGAACTTGTAGCGGGAACGCGTTCCAAAAATCAGAAGGGACGAGGAAGAGCTTTTGTTCCTTTTCTTGACGAACGTGTACAACACTGACGTCACTGCATTGAAAAGTGCGGGTATATTTTGAATGTAGGTTTTGCATAATTTTCAGTTGCCGATTTCACAATAACTATTATGAATTTCGCGATACTAAATAGCATACCGGAAAGTGTAAAAGTTGACAATCCAAAAAAATGTAGTTGGTTGGGGTAGCTAAAAAAAACGCCGAGTTCCACTTTGAACTCATTAACACTCAACGGCATTACCATTCAGGCTGCTGTACCACGGTACAAGTATCTTGGTGTTCATTTAACCACTAATATGTCCTGGAATATTCATGTCGACCAGAAGATATCATCCGCCAAACGCTCACTTCGCTATATTCGTCGCAATTCTTTATGTTACGCTTGTTTGCCCTAAACTAGAGTATGTTTCAGCTATCTGGCACCCACACCAGTCTTTTTTAACTAACGCAATCGAATCTGTTCAAAGGCGTGCTGCTCGATTTATTCTTTCTAATTACTCTCGCCATTGGCGTGTAACTGCAATGAAAATCTCAATTAACTTTTACTGATCTTTCCGTTCGTCACTAAATTTCCCGTCTTTGCCTTCTTCATAAAATTTACTATTCAGAAACCATTACGAGGGTTTCTCCTCAGCCAGCCCAGCTATACTCTCTGCCAGACCTGATCACTCTGCAACGATTGCCCGCCCCAAGACCATTTCAACAACCCATCAGCATTCCCCGCTGCCAGAAGCTATTGTTGACTGAAATGGCGCTTCCCGATGACATCGTCACCATCTTTGATAACGCTAAATTTAGAATTGCGACTAACCATCACTCACACTGTATAATGGACCTCAAGGACCTGAGATAAATTGTAAAAAAAAAATAAGAAGTACTGCGCTCGCTCCGTCAGGTAAGGTTTAACGAGAGCAGCGTGAAGGAGCAAGACAGTCGAGGACGTATGACCCTGATGGGGGGCGGACGATGGACCACGACGAGAGGACGAGCCGAGCCGCTGAGCAGTTCTGAGCAAACGAAAGTGTGTGGCGTTACCGAGACTCAAGATGGGACCTTGCATTTTGAACGGTTGCAGAAACCTTCCGCGGCGAGTTTCGTTCACCGGCACGCCCCTGTTGGATTACGTCCTGAACATCGCAGTAACGTGAACTTATAAGCGGTTCTCTTAGATTTCCAGAGCCACCGAGCTGCACAAACGATGGATTTCGGCCCTTTGTTGCAACCAGTGCTGAAAGAGGACACCGACACACCCCCAAAATTTATTTTCTGTTAGGTGATTCGTTAAGGTGTCAGAGGACTGTCCAATCAATATTTTGCGACAGCGTCACGTATATTTTTGACAAAGTCAAAAGGCGCAACTGCCCGAAATCGACACGAAACTGGACTGGGGAGGAAGAAGAAACAGAGAGGAGAAGAAAGGTGGCGGAAGGCACGTGGCTGCGATACATTTTTTCGCCCAAACAACGCATTTCAGCTTTTTAGAAGCCACAAAAAATGGGTATCGTATTTCTTTTCTATTTTTAATATTGTGTGTGTGCCTTCGATGACCTGCGACTCTGATTATATTTGGTGGTTGTCTCTAAACCAAAAACGGCACGTGGCCACGGAGAACAGAGTGAGCGCGACTCAAACCGGCCAGTTCTCGATCGGCGGTTTTCGGTCGGAAAGAAAACGAATTTCGAGTCGCGAATTGTTTTCTTGGAAGTTGGGCTCTCATATGTAAGGTACGAATAAAAACCTTGGCGAGTATAAATACCCTGTCAGTGTCCCTCTAAAGTCAGGGGGTCTCGGGGCAACTCAGACCCCCACGGATTTCGACGGGGGAGTCTGAGACCCCTTTCGGGACTTGGTTGAACCGTCGTGCCCCTAGCGGCGAAATTGAAAACTAAACCATGAATACATGATTTATTTGGGCGTGTTTCTGACGCAGCGCTCGGCTGACGTAGCCAAACCTGCCAACGCTGCAAAGCGCGGGTCCAAACCAACGCTTTTTTGCGGCTGTAGGCCGTGAGCGAAGGGATGTGACGCATTTCGTGTCGTTTTGGCTGTCCGGGCGCGCTTTCTGAGTCAGAACCGTGCGGTCTGGTCGGACGATGCCAGCTTCGGGCGAACGCGCACGCGCGCACGCGCACGCAGGCACGAGCGCACTCTGGCGGTGAAGCGCACTGGGACAGACTCGCCGGCCAGACGGCGAAGAAACGCGGAGCCGGAACTGGCTGCCTCACCGATTGGCCGGGAGAGGAGCGTCCGACTACGTCACAACGCGTCTTCGGGCGCTTTCAGGAATAAGTTAAGATCGACCAACTTTTTTGTGCGCTCCCGGAAGAAGCAAAGAACCGGCGCGACGTCACGAAATACGTCACATCCGCAAGCCGCCCGACCTACACGCGCAAAAGAAGCTTTGGTTTGGACCGCGCTGTAGCGTTCGGATGCATGTATGTGCATGTTATTAGTTTAAAGGCAAACTGCCTTTCAAAAAAATCCCCCCCCCCTCGCCTCCCAAGGCGACCGCAAAGAGACCCCCTGCCACAGGTGGGAGACTCTTGCAACAGTGAGTAAACTTCATCGAAGTGGAATTTCGTTCGCTTCATATCTGATGACTTCGACAGTCGTACCAGGCTATGCCCCTGCCAGGGTCAAATTGAGTTGATCCAACGTAGGTAACGATATATATTCGTAAAACACCCTGGTCAATCTTAAATCGACACTAACACCCCCCCTCCCCCAAGTGGCGTCACAAGGGCGGGGGGGGGGGGGGGCGACCGCCCCGGGTGCAGCGCTCGGGGGGGTGTCGCGGCGGGCCAAGAGAGCGGGGGAGGGGGGGCGGAGTCGCGGCAGGCCGGGGGGGGGGGGGTCGCAGCGGGCTACCGCCCCGGGTGCCGCTGACCCTCGTGACGCCACTGCCCCCCCCCCCCCCCACCCCCCCATTTTTAACTTTTTTTGCCAGGCGATTTATTGTGGAGTCAGAAGACTATCCAATCAATATTTTTCTACTGCGTCACATATATTTTTTGTAAAAAAAACTGCTTGAAACCGAAACTGGACTGGGGAGGAAGAACAGTTATAGAGGAGAGAGAACGATATCGGAAGTCACGTGGCTGTGTATCTTTTATTTTTTCAATCAACGTATTTGCAACTTTTTCAGAAGCCACAAAATGGATATCATATTTCTTTTCTATGTTTAATATTGTGTGTCTGCCTTCGATGACTTATGACTTTGAATATATTTGGTGGTTCTCTCTAAACCACAGAAAACGGCTCGTAACCACGGAAAAGAGATTGAGCGCGACTCAAACCGGCCAATTCTCGCTCGGCTGTTTTCGGTCGGAAAGAAAACGAATTTCGAGTCGCGAATTGTTTTCTTGGAAGTTGAGCTCTCATATGTAAGGTACGAATAAAATCCTTGGCGAGTATAAATACCCTGTCAGTGTCCCTTTAAAGTCAGGGGGGTGTCGGGGCATCTCAGACCCCTCACGGATTTCGACAGGGGGGTTGAGATCCCCTTTCGGGATTTGATTCAATCGTCGCGCCCCTAGCGGCGAAATTGAAAACTAAACCTATGGATACATGATTTATTTGGGCGTGTTTCTGACGCAGCGCTCGGCTGACGTAGCCAAACGCTGTGTAAGCGTTCGGATGTATGTGCATGTTATTAGTGCATGAGCATGGCATAATGAAAATAAATTACGCCCTTCTGAGTGCTGGCGTAATAAAAAATCAATATAAAATGAAACAAACATTCCAATTGCATTTTTTCTGTCGCGTACAAACTCACAAAAAAAATAGCTTTAATTTGTTTGTTTGTGTTTCCAAAAATAGTACAGTGATTTTGTTAAAAACCTCGAGAAATTATATTTGACAAGAAACACATAAGAAACCAAAACATATGTGGCGATTTGGACGCCACCAGTGCCCGGAATTGCGCCTACGCAGGCTGGCACAGCCCACTGACAAGAAAACCAACAGCCCAGCGCAGTCGGAAACACTGACGTACACTCTCGAAACCAGGGACGCGCGGGGCAGCCATTTTGAATGTCGTCACTTCTGGTATGCGTTAAAACATCGTTTTGATCTCTTCATGCCGCTGGAGGTGTTCACGAAAAATGCGTGATTCGCACATTCATGTTTCGCCTCACCTATATTTCCTCGCAAGTCCCAGTTTGAAATGTTTTATTTTTTCCCCCGCATATCAGATATTGAACCCACCTGACTGAGAACCTGACGTCATCCCGACAGCTCTCCGGCCAGCACAAGAGAAGAGGAGAGTGGAACTCCCCTCTCACCTGGACACTCTTTGTGTGCCCCAGACTTGAAAGATTAACCCGTCACTCGAAATTCGTACAACAGCAGCTTTGGGATTAGTTGCGGTGGCCCGGTCGCTGGCGTGCTTCGACCGCTTCAGTGGCTGGAACGGCTAGGGCATCCTGACGACGACAGCTTTGCTCGTCCCGAGACAATTCAAGTCATGTGCGCATTCCACTGGCTGCTCTCCGAGCACTTGCCAGAGTGGGCCGTTTGTAACGAAAAATACAGCCATCATGCTCAAAATACAAACGTGCCACTGTCCTTTACGGATGTTGTGGATCATTTTGAGCCTATTTCTGGATACGACAGGTATATTTCAAATATCGTTGAAATATCTAAGAACACTTCTAGAAAAGAAAGTTTTAAGGAGGGATCCCTCCTTAAAACTTTTTTTCTATTGTATCATCAATTTGAGAAAATCTCAATTTGAGAAGAGAATTCAAAAATAACCCTCGAGGGTTATTTTTTTAATTTTTTTCTCGAATTGATTTAAACTTTCAGGGTAAATTGAACCCCATTAGGATTGGTGAAATCTAAAGTTTCAATCTTGTAGGCCAATTCTACAACATACTATGCACAACAAGCTCCTGAAAAAAAGTTACCTTATCAGGAAATGTATTTAAAAAAATAATAATTGCAATCCACAAAATGTTTGGTTTAATGTGAAGTAGAATACCCATAGTGCAAGTTAAGGTAAAACTTAATTGTTGAAAATGCAAGTCTAGGGAAAAGCAATAACACCCAAAAAGAGCAAACGATTTGAACAGATTTTTGCGTTTTAAAATGTTCAGTATTTGTCATGAAGAATTTAGCTTTTTCAGATTATGAGTACCTTAACAATTGCTCCTCGGGAAATTGCAGTCCAGGACTCCACTGAATGAAATCTTTACTTTCAAAATGTCAATTGATACATTTCCTCATACCACATTTCCTGCCAAAAAGTGAAACTCAGAAAAATGCATTTGAAGTTTCAACTTTAGGTTTCTTCTTTTCTGCGAGTCCGAGGTAGGCAAAATTCACCTGTCAAGAACTTGTGGAGGTTGCCCTCCGACACTTCTAAGAACAGAAAACCGATTTCGCCTGCGTGTCCTAATTGTTGTGTAAAAAAAGAAAAATAAATATTGGCATTTCTGGCATTTTTCAACTCACTCCCAGTCTTCAGGGTCCCACCTGGTCGCACTCCTAGTGACGTCATTCGGGGTGCCGTGTAGGTTCCCGTGTGCTCTCTCGGAGGACGCTTCCTCTCCCTCTCTCTGCTGACATTAGCGGGCGTTATGCTGCAGCTTAGAGCCGAGCGAAGTCACGTAAGCTTCTCGCCGTAGTTCCTTCGGCTGCCACTAGCGGCTGCAGGTGGGGGCAAAAGCTCGACTTTTGCTTTGAGATTATGCACCGGAATCGCGACATTTTTTAATGAAGGAGATGTTTTCTCTATCCTCCGGGACACAGTAAACAACTTAAAAATGACGAGATGCAAATTTTCTTAACCTTAAAATCTTTGCCTCCCCCCCCCCCCGTTTAAAGGGACACTGACAGGGTATTTATGCTCGCCTAGGTTTTTTGGTTGTACGCGACATATGAGAGCCCAACTACCCAGAACAGAATTTGCAGCTCGAAATTCGGTCTCTTTCCGCTTGAAAACCGCCTATCGAGAATTGGCCGGTTTGAGTCGCACTCACACTCTTTTCCATGGTCACGGGCCATTTAAGGTTTCGACATGACCACCAAATTTAATCAGTCGTGGGTCATTGAAAGCACACAATCAATATTAGAAATAGAAAAAAAATATGAAAGCCATTTTTTCTGGCTTCCAAAAAACTGCAAATACGTTGATTGACAAAAAAAAAAAAGGTAGCACAGACAACAGGAAGCATTCTGTGCATTCGCTGCATAATTCTCAACATGGGACTAGCGCGTATCGTGGGACTACCGCTTGAACTAGCGGATGGCAGCGGACGACGGGCGTGGGACCTCTACTTCAGAACTGTCGTTCGAAAGAGAAATGTTGGACCTATCAAAAGAATTGATATTCATCCCGTATGACACGCCCGACCAGCAAGCCGATTGCACGAAGACGTCGCCGAGCCGTCGTGCCTTCTCGTGGCTGAAGACATCGCTCGCTCAAACGTCAAGCACGAAGTGCGTACGGTTTCTTTACTAGGTGCGAATGTGGCCAATGCATGCTGCTACCCGTGTGCAATGGCCGGGAGTGCGTGTACTGGAGGAAATCGGCAGCAAACTTTCCGACATAGAGTCGACCGGCTGCATTACTACAAACGAAAGAGTTCCTTCAGTAGCTCAGTATTTGCATTTCGCTGACCACCTCGACACTTTTAACGATATATTAGAAGTACTGTACCCGTTGTCACCTCAAGAAAAAAGTAAGTTTTGCGCATTGTTCATACGCGGCGCGAAGTAGTTCTTATGAGATATGGTTGTCGGAGGAAAATCCGATGTTTTTGGCGTTTGAAATAGGGAGCCTTCATGTGAGCATCGCTAGGGTGATGCCACCCTTTGTAATACCACTCGCCGGGAAACCAGCAGCCATTTTGGTTCTCGGCGATAATCCGTGGGGCTTATAACCCTCCCGGAAACAAGCACCTTATCTCACAAGTTCGGAGCAGCGTTGTGGAACCCACGAAAGGAGGATTAGCATTTTCCCTCTCGGATGGGAGGACCGATGGACACAAAGGCCACTTTCGGCGCACGGGGAAACAATGAGGAACAAAATGGCGGTGGAAGAGGGTGTGGGAAAGGGAAACAGGCAGTTGGCATCACTCTATGCAGAAGCGCACATGAAGGCACTCTAGTGTGAAACGTGTACGTCTTGATAAGGCAGCACATAGGTGTAAACTTCGAAAAGGGGGGGGGGGCAGAGCTGCCCCCCCCCCGGAGTTTGAGCCGTGATCCTTACCGAGTTGCTGTTTACGTGCCATGTAACGAGCATCTAGTAGTGGCATATAAACAAAATAACGCCCACGTTGCCTTTATTGACAAAATACATGGGAAATGGAATCCCAGCGTGCCTTCGTCAGGTTCAATCTCCAGTTCTGGCGAAAAGGTAACGCGCAGCCCAGCCCCCCCCCCCCCCCCTACACTGGAAAATGGAAAGTCTACGCCGCTGAGGTAGCATATATCTAATCTCAGATTCTCCTACACATATCTTAATTATCAACATAAAGGGGTAAATGAGTAATGCTCCGCGAGGTGCCGGACTTTTTTTACAGCGGTTTTTGAGCTGAAAACGGGTATAGGTCTTTGGTCTGTGGAAAATGCGCAAAATAGACACAGAAGCAGGAGTTGCAAGCTATCTTGGGTCAATTTCAAAAATATATATTGCAATTCAGGTAGGCCTAGGCATATTGGCCACCTGTAATGAAAGTGATGAATGGAAATTGATAGTAAAGAACCTTAGTCGTTCGCCTGATATTATACTATGATGTCATGCGGTGAAGAGGTCAAGCCAAATGAAAGTTTAAGTGGCACCTCCCTGTAAATTATTTTGCGATGAGTGCTCATTTTGTGAACTTTGTTAAATGGTCCTTGTACTCAACTTCGTTACATCACCCACCATAATTCATTGCTTGTATGTAATTTAACGCAAATGATCATCGTGTAAATATCACCAAATGCAAATAAATGTTTCTGAAAAAAAAAATTCTTCAGGAGCTCAGTGGAAAGACGTCCGCTTCACACGCAGCGGGCACCGGTTCAATCACTAATGTGGACGTACCTTTTTTTTTTTCAATCATTTTGCAATGTTTACATTTTTTTTTTTAGATTATCACTGGAAAAAAAACAATTGTTGTGGACGATACATCGCTGAACTAAATGGTATAAGATTTCATTTTTGACACCTGCGATCTCAATGTAGTCACTTTCCACAAAATGCAAGGAGCACATGAACCGGGTAGCGTCCGCTTTCCGAGGTTCCCGTAACTGTTCTACGTGACTTGCAGCCAGCCATTGATCCCGACCCGTTGATCTTTCGGAAATTCGTGTGTGTGTGTGTGTGGTGTGGGGGGGGGGGGGGGGGGGGACACCCTGTGCATCGCAACCACGGTGGAAGAAACATTAAGGTGACGACTCTGTCCGACGCTGCGACATTATGTTTGGCCCTCCGAGCGCTTCACTCGAATGGGGATAGATGGCGCCGCTCCGGTTGTTCCTCCCAGCGGTGGTCCCGCATTCTCTCGCTCACCACTTCTTGTTGTACCAACACACGGTGGAAGGAACACATTTAGGTGACCATTCTCCGTCCGACGCGGCGCCCACATTAGGGAGTTTCAGTAGACCGCGTTTCCCCCTCCGCTACGAAGAAACCGCCACTGCGCCTGCGTGCCGATGGCCTTGGCTGTAGAGTTCCGGGTAGCGGAGGGGAAACACGGTCTACTAAACGCCTCATTATGTTCGGTGCACCGAGTGCGCTTCACTCACACGGGGATAGACGACGCCAAAGTACGGGATCCCTCCCAAATTGAAAGCTCCGGTTGTTTCTCCCAGCGGTGGTCCCGCATTCTCACGCTCACCGCTCCTTGTTGTACCTCACCGCCGCCACCAAGTCGCCGGAGTCCGTAAATCTGTGTTCTTTCTTCTTCGGATTAAGGCTCACCTTCGTGCACGATGGTGGCACCTTTCATCAACACAGCACCAAAGCAAAACACGAGGCCAGCCGCTGTCTGCACACCACCACCACACCGCGAAAGAGGCGAGCACGCTACGCCGCCGAGGGACCTTATATCTCAGCACGCTCCGCGGCGGCGTGGAACTAACTACTACTCCTGGCTCGAGGCTAGCTCCGAACACGATCTGGTCGCTTCTTCCCCGTGGGAACAGCGGCCAGTCGCCACCTCTGTGTACTGCATGCGAGCATAATCGAACAGCACTAACCTCCTCTCGTGGCCACAAGCCGTCACGTGTACTGTCATCAGTCGATGGTGCAAAACTTTAATTGCAGTCATGTGCACGAAACGGCCATGCTAAGAGCACATACTGTGGTTCAGACATTGTTAGTCACAACAGTGAAAATGACTGCTGACAGACGTGTCTACCAGAGTTCATGCCAAACAGTTGCAGAGCCCGTGTGCAGATGTGCGAGTATAAGTTATAAAAGCTTTGACAAAAAGAAAATATATATACCAATCTTATTTCTGAAATGTTACAGCATAAAAAAAAAACTTAATTAAAACCTAGACAAAAAAAAAGACTCAGTGTTTCAATATTTAGGTTGTTTCTTAACCAGTTCAGCTGCATACCTTCACCTCTAGTAGCTTTGAGCCCACAGGTGCAGGACTGCATTTACCTGTCTAAAATAAAAGACCCAAGAACCTCAGGAGTGCCGTTTTCATTGCTTTATTTCAAGACTGCCGCTAGAAGTCCCTGCAGAAAAAGAAAAACAAGAAGCGTTAATGTGCAACACACTAGAAACATCTCTCGGAACAAACAGAACTGAACCTACTTTGGGATGTAGCCGTCATCCTTTGCCAAGCGGGTGATGCAGTCATCGGACTCTCCCTGCGTCATTAAAAAAAGAGCACGATCTGAGCCAGTCTGCTGCCAATAATCTTTTGTTGCCAGCTTAGGAAACCAGCACCATAGTTTCTTAGGAAACAATTCAACGACGGAAAAACAGTCTCACGGTCGACCAACAGTCTACTACGAAGGAAGTAATTAATTGTGGGTTAACTACCCATAATCGAGATCTAGTCAGCTCAATAAATGTTCCCCAGGATTTTCTTCACACGGCAGTTGATCACATCGCACGATTACCACACCTAATTAATGATGTGCGTGCCTGCATGAACATTTTATGTGCTGCAAATATTTTTTCAAACAATGAGGACAGCGCACACAGACAACCACAAGAGAAAGGAGCACTCTTGCACAGCACTGACTTGCAACTGGGAGTGTGCGCTCCCTTCTTTCGTAGCTGTCTCGCGTGCTTTTTTTCCTCATCGTTTGAAAGTAAGTTCCACCAACTAGCCCGAGCTTCGGTCCTCACAAATATTCCTATACGCTCAAAAACAAAACACTTACTGCCTCGCATAAATCTATACAAATTTTATATAATCATACCTGCCAACCTAGCAACATAAAAATTGGGGAAACCACCGCGCGGGGGGTGGCGGTCTTCCGCCCCCCGCGCGAGCGATTGTTATATTTGTTTTTAGTTTGACAAGGAACCCCATGAAGAGGCACTCTGCGCGAATCACACTGTCTTCGCAGTTGTTTTGGAGTAAACTGCCGGTGGTGCCCTGCCCTTAAAGGGAACTCCGCCGATTTTTCGAGCTACCTAATCCAAAGGCATCATCTGAATGCGGATGGCTTCCTGATTCCGAAATGCTATCTCGTTCTCCCAGATTCACTCTAGTTAATTAAAAAAGTGATATTTTATTTGCTGCCGAAGCCGAATTTCGTTCTCCCTAGGTTTTCCCCAGTTTTCCCCGCCACCCAAGCGTGACGTCACGGGTGGGCAGCGAGGCGCGCGGCCGGCAATCGGGTACGCTCGCGCCCGCCTTTCTCGCATCTAACAGCGGGAAAACCTGGGCGTTGGTCCTATTTGAAGTTGATAATAATCTTTATTCGCACAAAGTATGACCTTGGCCTACGTGCTGAACTATAAGAAAGTAAAAAAAAATGGCAGCAATGGGAATTTTGGTAAAACCGTTTTTGCAACTCGGTACGCTCAAGCCGCGGCTCGCCAGTTTCGTGAAATCGCTAGTAAATCCGTTCTCTTTTTATTAAAAGATGGCTGGCGAAGAATGTTCGAAGAGTCGCGCAATACATTTTTTGACAAATTGCCAAAGCACCACGGAAAATGCTCGGAATGTGGGTACAGGTGCCCCACACGCTCGTATAACCTGAAGGAACGTGCCATTTTGTTTCAGATTTTCTTTAGAAAATTTACTGTTGCTAGTTCTCCCTGGTGCTTAAGTAATTTAGCAAAAGATCTATAGACTATTTCTGAAAAGCGCTTCTGGTCGATGCCATTTTCAGCGTTCGTGCGTGTGGCGCGTACTTTGCTCGCCTTCCAAGCGACGAACATGTGCGTGCTGGGCTGGGACCTAACACATGTAGACTGTGATTCTCGTCAACAACGAAATGTATAGAATGGAATTAACTGCATTCATGGAGATCAGATGGCAGGTTACTGGTCATGAAGATCGTGTTAAAATGACAATTAAAAAGAGCTCCGCAACCCAAACATCAAGGTGCAATGGAATGCGTATAAAATGCACAAATACACTGTTCATCGTAAAATAAAGAATATTTGCTTGAAGGTACAATAGTGCGTAAGGTACAGAAATACATAAAAACTTTTAATTCAAAATAATTAAGTTAACAAAAGTTACTAATAAAATGTGTACCCGTATTTTTTTATTTTTGGAGTAGAATGCAACGCGTTCGAACACCCATCCACGAGAGCACATGGGAAGGGGGTAATTCTATATAAGATATTTTTAATTAAGTTTTGATTTAGCACAGTTTCCATCGGCTGTAAATTTGCATGCCTCCCCTCAACGACATTAATATTTTCATGGTTTTAAAAAAACTTTTCAGCTCTATATAAAATTTTTTCCGCAATAGATCATCACTTCTTCTGCAGAGAATATTGCACGCCAACCATTTGACAAACCAGGCAAAGGCTCTATCGTATATTAATGGAGCTCGACACCTGCTTCATAAACCTCTGCAATAGCAGACAAAAATAGCAATATGTCGAAAGTCATGTCCAAATTCAGACTTGAACTTTGTTTAGACGTTTCACTTCTCGTCTTCAACATATCGGCCACGTGAGTGGAACTCCGAGAGTAGCCCGAGCTAGATTCAACGTCTGAAACAAACATAGTGTTTATAAAAAAATCAAAAATAATCATTGAACCCATTGTGAATAACAAATATGACTGTCCAAAATGTCGACTATAGTGCTATATTGTGTACTATTTTTCTCGATATTATTAGCGCTCTTCTTTGGACGGATTTCGTGGTGGTCACAGCCGGCTTGAGTTTGCGCTTGCCACTCTTGAAACTGTTCCAGCTGCTGAAGGATACTCAACTCGCAGCACGCGGCTATAAAGTATTCCGAGCATAAGTGAAAATGTTTCACGTGACACTAGTTCTCTCGGCACACAGCTCGCGCAAAAGTACCTTGACGTGGCCGGCCTCCATTGCTTCCGGGGAACGCTTTTTTTTCTCCCATGAAAACAAGGGTAAAAAAGAAGCTTTTTCCCGGCACTGTTCCTACACTCTATCGCGGAGCACAAATTGCTACCCATATTGCAAAGGAACTTTCAACCTTGAAGCTGCGAAAAAATAATCTCGATCGCTGGCGCCCGGAAAGCCACTTCGCGGCTGCCGGAGTCGCTCGTCCTCCTGCCCACCCGTGACGTACGCGGGTAGGGAAAAGTAGGGATTTTTCAGTGTTGCCAGTAGAGAGTCGCCTCCTGGAAACCTCGCGGCCGGCGTAACTTGAAAATTCAATAACTTCACGGAAAAATTTTATTTTTATACAATATTTTGGTTATCAGTTGAGAAGGGGTTTTTGATGCGGTCTGCAAATTTCCAGCCAAATCGAAGCCTACCGAAAAATCGGCGGAGTTCCCCTTTAACGGCACGAGCATGGTTCTGATGCTTTCGTGAAGCGATGTGTATCCTGATGTCAAGCTTGCCGCCGTGCGAAACGCTCACACATCACAGGCGCACATGGTACAGAATCCATACTTGTCAGCTTTCCGCGAAGCGACAAAGCACGGAAATTCAGTCGCGTATGATCTCAGAAATACTTGCAAGTACTTGTTCTTGGCTTTTGAAAGTGCCATCGATCGTTCCATCAGATCAGTGGTTCCAACTAAACTCGGGAAAACACGAAGAGTAGTTCGGTGTTCTGTACCTCACTCGACGACCTGACAAAGCCAACTGAAGCCTAGCGCACCCATGGTCATATAAGCCGTGTTCCAAAATGCGCTCTAACTTCAGGAGTAAAGGTTTCGTACCTTGGCGTTTGAAAATCTACCCTCGTTCTACGCTACTGCTCTGAGTTGTCACGTGGTAACCCGCCGGAGTAACCTAAACCTACTCTCGAGTAACTCGCAATGACACACGCGTAATAAATATAGTAATAAAACATCATAAAAAATTTTAAAAAAAATTACGGTGGATACTTTTTGGAAGATTTGAGGTCGCGTCCGTACAATCGGGAGATGTGATCAAAATTCGGGAGAGTTGGCAGGTATGTATAATTGTGGCCGTTCAAAAGCAGCTTGTGAGCTCCCGCCCTTCAGGAATGACAACATACGAACACCATGATGGTGCACGTTCGCCACAGTATGATTGGTCCCATCAGCTCGTAACTTAGGCTGTGTCTGGGCGTGAGGTGAAAAAAGTACACATGGGTGGTCCTGTCAGTTTTAAGGTTGAAGCAAATTTCGGAGTAGAAAAATTTAGTTTTGGAGCACTCTATATGAGTAAAATCGCAGCTCTGGAGCAGCACATACGCAAGTTTGGGGCGATTTGGTGCAGCTTCCATTTAGTAAAGCCGGCTGCATTTATGTGATCCATTGAGAGATGCCCCCCTTTCTCTACCATGGACGAGCTGGGTTCGTCCACACTGTCCGTATCACTCCTCCAAAAAATGAGGTGGGCTTGTCCACGCGGAATAAATCGCATGTCCCTTACGAAAGCTGAACAGAGCTGGTCGATGTGTGATTAGTGTTGCGCGCCGTCAAAAGATGGCATAGAAGATACAATAAGTTTCTAGATTTGGCCGAAAACCGGTTCAACACTGGCAACTAGAGGTGTAAAGATGGTTCGGATGTGTTCTTGGAAGCTCCCCAAATACCCAAAACTATGTTTCATTTTTTTTTTCTTTGTTTCTTGTGTTATTATGTGTGCATAGGATGTAAATGCAGAGATAAATAATGTTAGGGACAGTAAGTTACAACAGTTTATAGTTCTTTTTTTGCAATATCACGTGACAGGGTTTCCTTTTGAATATTTGGCGGGACAGGTGGCCGCGCCAGTAGTTATGTTAATTGTCACCTCGGACGGTCTTGTGTGCCCTATCAAGCGACAGGGCGATGGGCAGGCCACTCAGTGGAGAATCTACCAGCTTTGTTATTAAGTGGAGCGTACAAGGTATTGTGGTGCCAGTCTCAAATAGCGCCCCAAATTCAAGTTAGCGTAGGCACCCGGGTAGGCCATTAGGGCCAGGCTTTGCTTAGATTTTGGCAAGTTTGTTCTGATAACGGCGGGAGATGAGTCGTAAAGGACGAAAGGGTAAGGGGGAAGCGGAGTTGGTAAAGTGTGAAGAGCGTAAGCGAGCGGTGCTAATTAGAGGAGACAGACTTCGAGAGCTTGGCCGACGCGGTGAGGGGTGGCTTCACTTGCCGTCTCCGTAAAAATCTTGAGGTCGGTTTTACGAGGGCAGGAGGAGAGTGGGCGGCTAAGTTTGAGGAGCCTAAGGGGGAGTTCAAGAAAAAAAAAGGGAGAAGCGGACTGTGCTTCAAGACGCATGTCAAGGAGCTGAACGATGAGATCAGGCAGGAACGGGAGAAGCTGGCCAGACTCGAAAATCTTCAGGTAGGTTTCAAGAGGATAGAAAGAGACTGCAAGAAGTCAGAGGAATTAAAGGATATGCGGACAGAATCGACCAGAAAGAGAAAGAAGCAAGAGGTGCTAGTGGAGGCCTGGCGCGGTCAGCTGGAGGAGATGAAGGCGACGGAAAGGTCCAACAAAGATAAACATGACGCAATGGAAAGGTAAACATAAGGTGAGGTTAATGAAGGAGAAGGAAGGGCGAGAGAGGCAGTGGAAAAGGAGCTAGAAAGGGTGGGACGTGAGCTGCAGGAGATGAAGAGACAGGGGACGGAGGGTGGAGCAGTAGACGCAGCGCCGGTTGTAGAGAGCGAGAGGGCAGAGGACATAGACAGTAGTGTGGCGGCAAAGGCAGCAGGGCCGTCCTACAGTACGGTGGTGCAACGGCAGCCCCCTACTCTGACAAGTCACCAAACATGCGATGCAGGAAAAACAAAAGGGAAGGGAACAGAGAGTGTTGATGGTAGGGAGCTCTAATGTGTCTAGGGTGCACAGCGGGGATTGCCAGCAAGGTTGGGGGAGATGGGAGAGGAAAGGCTTTAGCCCTCCCAGGCAGGGGGATGAAGGAGGTGATGAACACGGCAGTAGAAATGTGGATTGTGAGCAAGGGTGAGGAAAACCTTGTGGTGGTACATGCGGGATTGAATGACGTCCTAGGTAGAAGGGGAAGGGACCTATCCAAGCACATTGTGAGGGTGTGAAGCAGTTGAGGGTCATAACCTCTGCAGTGATGTGAGTGGCCTAAGCCATTTTGGAGCACCTTTCGGAGCAGCTAAGACAGTGTTTTGGAGCAGAAAATGTGGCCTTTGGAGCAACCAAAACAGTGTTTTGGAGCAGCAAAAGTGGCTTTTGGAGCAGCCAAGACAGTGTTTCGGAGCTGCAAACGTGGTTTTTGTAGCAGATATTCTTAGAAAAATAAAAATATTTGTTTTAAGTGCTGTACAAATGAAGGGCACTTTGTGTTGTGTGTGTTCTGATGTGATGTGTGTCGGAACTCGCTGCTTGTGTTTTTACTGCTGAGACATCCCACAACGTGTATACAGTGCTGCAGGCATTGCCGAGCAATTCCGAAAAACCGCTTGCCACCGTTTTACTGGTTCCCGACGTGCCAGATTTTCGTCAAAAGTAAGCAAACGTAAAACAATGAATTGCAAGCGTCCCGGCTGGTGCCTCTGTCATGCAATCATGTTCGCATGCACGTGAGGGCAACTTCGGCAGGCTTGCAGTTGCGCGTGCTTCGTCGCGCGAGCGGAGACAACGGCTGTTCGATCGAAACCAAAACCATGCCACTCACGCTCCGTCGCCAACTTGATTCCCAAAAGTGAATGCAAAATGTAACTGCCAAGCATACGACAAAAAACAGTACAGCGGCGCGTGCTTGCCAGGCCGGCAAACAAATTACAAGCTAAACACAGACAAAAAAAAAAGCCTAACCACATTGATGCAAGACATCGCGAGCCAGCCTCAAAACGTTCTAGGAGCGCTTTGTGCATCGACTGAACTCGAGACAAACAAGCGCGCTGTGCGGGTTCAGCTGTGCAGACATTGCCTTCTTTGCTTTAGCTCACTTCTCTTCACCAACTTTCTGTCGCGGCAGATGTTTCACGTACCGGGGTCCCTCTCGAAAGAAAGCTTACCGAGAGAAACCTAGGATAATCAATTAATTAATGACCTCGACACAGCAGTCTTGAGTTAAAAATAGATTTTTGTAGTAGCGTAAGATTTAAACAAGAACAGGATTGTTAACAAACATGCGGCGGTACTTAGTTTCATTTTAGAAAGCGCCATATCTCCAGCGACGTGGGGCGGCAACACCCGACGTCGCGTGACCACGGTGACTGGAAGGCAGGGACCAAATATAGTTTCCCACGGCCGTTGCTTTCAGGAGCGAGTGCTTCAGCTCACAAAGTAACTCCCGCCGCGCAAAAACGTGGTTTCGTTTCACAGCATGACGGCATGGCTGGTACCCGGCACGCTAGCGTCAGAGCGTCCGCACACACCCGCGTCTATCGTTAAAAATATTTAACAAAAAAGACGCGAGACAAGAGTTACAATATGACCGAGAGCGCGAAGGGCGAGACGGCGGGAAAACCATGCAAGACCGGATGGACAATTGATGTAGGGGTACTTTGTGTCGGGCGGCCGCTTGCGCCACATAACACTAATTTCTAGCTGCATAGCACACGTATGCTCAATTACGGCCCGCGGTTTAGTTTCAGTTTTGAAAGGCGACCGAAATTGTTTTTTGGCGCAGGCTTGGCGCAGATTACCCATATTTTGACGAAATGTAGCAGGGTGTAGCAGGGTTCGCCCTTGGCGCATTTGGCGCAATTGGCGCAGCAATCACATCACTGCCTCTGGGATGGCTAAGGTCTTTTTAGGAACCGGCAGAGCCCGACGGTAGCCGAGGGTTAAAATGCAAGTAAGAAGGGTGGGAGGGAGCCTCACAAGAGGAAAAAGAAGCAGCTCAATATAGGATTTATATACATGCAGGGTGTCGGGAATAAAATAAAGTGGGAAGAGATTGCAAAACAAATGAATGAAGGTTGTGTAGTCGGTGGATTGGCAGAGACGCACCTCAGAGATATGGAGGAACCACTCTACTTGGGAGGTTATTTTTGGGTGGGATGCAATCGATCCGAAGGGGAACGGAAAGGAGGCGGATTGGGAGTGCATGTGAAAGGACAAGGCTGGGAAACAAAAAAAATAGCGGCAGAGAACACATGCGGTTAAAAGGTAATATCAGAGGTTTAGACATCCTCATAGGATTTGTATATCTGAAAGCAGGAACTGATTCAAGAAAGCAAGATGCGCAGCACTTGACATACATTTCCAAAGATGTCGGAGAAATTGTCACTAATTGGGAAATAATTATCTTAGGAGACATGAATGCACACTTAGAAGACTTTGACGGATATACAGATTCTCCAGGGAGGATGCTAAAGAATTCTGCGATGCTCTCGATCTATTGCTGGTTGATGCCCAAGTAAAATGTGACGGAAAAATAATGTGGGAGGGAAACAATTCGCACTCATCAATTGATTACTGTTTAATGTCTAGCAAATTGTACAGCAGTGACTTAAAATAAAGTTCGGTAAACCAGAGACATGTTCTAGAACAAGAAAGTATATAGACCCAAAACGATACCCAACTAAAAGTATCAGAACGAATTGAGACTATAGTATCCAGGCAACTGGAGAGATTTGGCAAATGACAATTTAGTAAACACTTTTTTGAAAGTTAGATAAGTTCAAAATCAAACAAAGAGGAAGGAAACACACACCAAAAATCTGGTGGAACAGTAAAGTTGAGGTGGCTATAGCAGGGTGAAAAGAGGCCTCAAAAGAACACAGATAAGCGAAGAAGAGGGTGGACACACCCACTGAGGTAACATCGAAATGGAATAAATTCGAGGAAAGAAAAGAGAGGCATCCGCTCTAATCCAGGCCAAGATTGGTAGAGCTGGAGTGCAGTGGATGATGGTGGTAAATAAAAATGATAGGAATGCAGCAAAAAAGTACTGGGAGCACATTAGTGCACAGGGGAGAAAGACTGAAGTGTTCCATTGTTCCTCGGACACACACGTGGGGATAAGGCTAAGTGGTAGACGGCGAGGAGGCCAGGAATTTATTAGACAAACGATTGAAGCAACATTTGCAGAACTTGACCGAGATGGACAGAACACAAACAGCAACACGACAACTGGGACGACCAGGGGGAATGGGACAGAGCAGAAAGTAAAGTACCTGCTGCAACAGCGACAGGCACAGATGGCATAGGAATGATACTAGTCAACACACTAGGAACAAAAAGCAAGCGATGGGTTCCTGCGTGGACGCGCGGGACTGACCGGCAGCTCGTCCACCCTCTCTTCCGAGTGGCTGAGAAGTGCCGTACGTCCTTCAGCCACGTTCAGCAAGGTTTCGGTATAGCCACCTGTCGTTCTGTGCTGACGGTAAGTGTCGGGAACTTTGACCACTTTTTTAATACTCCAAAACGGCCGCGCACGAATGAAATTTCTGGTTTTCTATTTCTAGGATGATTAGCGCTCATAGATTGAGTTACGACAACAAAACGAGGATCTCAAGAAGCACTTTAATGCCCCTTTAACCCGTCACCGATTATACACCAACTCAACTCTGTTACTTCCCCTAATTGCGTAATTGTTGGAGGGCATCGTTCTGGCTTTCGTGGCTATGTTGTGCCGGAGCCTCCACATTACTCTGAACCTGTCACTGATTATATGTCCTGTTGAGGAAAAACTGTTGAACCCAGCAAATATGTACTTAGTGTATCGGCAGTGGCTTGGCCACGCGCCAGGGTTCAGACTGACAAAGACGAAGATCCAATAAAATTCGCTCAGTGTTGTTCTAATCCACGTCAGCGACGTCTCACATCTGAAACACTTAGGTAGAACGAAATGGGAGAGCCCGTAACTCAACGCCATGTTCAAGCTGCTTTGTGACTAGCCACAAAGAGCCATCAAAGTCTCTTCGTCGAAAACAGACATGAGCAGCTCACCATTCGTCGGATGGCTCCGCAGATGGCATACGGCTTGGTCTCGCCTGTTGCGCGGCCACTCTGCTCGTCCACCTGCGCAGGGTACAAATTTGGCCACTCAAGTAGCGATGGATGCGCTCGGCATGAACCATCTAGCCAGCAACTATCAGTCGAGTGCCAAGAATACGCACGATGGCCAGGTTGATCTGGATAGATGCGTGGTCCTTCGCATGGATGATGCGGTTGCTCGTCGAGCTGAAACGAGACACGGAACTTATCAGTGACAGCGCAATAATTTTCGATAATCCACTCGGGCTGGGAACCGGTAAGGCGAACAACGTCCAGAAGGAACCACGTGCACTTACCACTTGCGCGGGATGTAGAGATCCACGTATTCTCCGGCTTCGTTCTGCATGATCGGCTAATCTGGAAAGATTCCGCAATCAAATCACTCGACTGAAGCCTCGATGATGGGGTCAGACGTTACAAAAAAATAGTGAATGTTCCAAGAGGCATACCTGTAGACAGCTCACACGAATGGCGTCCAGATGAGAAAGAGGAGAAAATGTATTCGCTGCGGCGCTAAGACAGAGCTTCAAATTTTAGGCTTTAGTGGAACCACTCCCGAACAACCCACACAAAAATGTGCCTCCGCTCACTGCTGTAGCACTAATGTCACCAGCGATGTTTGAACATGCGCTTAGTGTGATTCATTGATAACAGTTATAATAAAATTCTAAATTGTACAATATAAAAATAATAAAATAATATATTGTTTTACATTTGATTTTTATGTTATGCTATTATATTTTATGTTTTATTTTGTAATCGCTAGCGCTAACAGTGCCAACTTGTGGTAGCCCAAGTAGTTTAAATTATGGTTGCCTCTTTTCAATGTCAAGCACTTTAATGCATACTCTATGCTTGAATGATGCCAAGAAAAAATACTATAATGACTAAAAATGTTACTGCATTCCAACGCAATAAAGTTTACACAGAATATTGCTTTTAGTTTTGGCATAATTGGCAATTATTGTGTTGTCACTACGGTTGCAGCACTTATCATGATTGCTGCGTGACTGCTGTCAGCCGTCGCTCGTGGATTTGTGTTTGGTGTCTGCTCTGCAACCGCTGTATCTGCTACCGTAGCACGTGTGCTACGAGCGATTCCTTTCAAGATGGGCAAGCCGAAGAGAATCGGAACGAAAAAGTCAAGTGCCTTCAACAAGGGACCCACAGCTTAAACCCAGGTATGAAAAAATTACCTCTTCCAAACTCTTCGCAAGACATGTCGCGGAACAACACGAAGCACGCGACCGTGGTCGATTTGCTGACCGCAGAGTCATCGACTTCGAAAGCTGTCATTGATTCTAGCTTCGCGTAGCGAAGACATTGTCAGTTTGCTTGTACTACCAGTATTCATGGTCGCGTGAGTCTGCCAAAGTAAATACTGTAATTACAATTACCTTTGCCCGGGTAAAACCAAATGAATTGCGCGATCTACCTGAAGCGAAGAAACAAGCATAGGAAGGGAGCGTTTTTACAACTGCTAGAAAATCTTATCATTGATCTAGTTTTCAGGGCACTTTCTGTGGTGTGACACTTGCCATACTGCCCACGTAGTCTCCTATTCATTGGAGCCGTCAGGGAGTCGCAGGAGTGGTTAGCGTATTTTCCGCTCTGTACCCGGTGTAACCGTGCCGTTTCCCCAAAAAAGCACCTTTGTATAAGCCGCACTTGTATATTTATACGGCGGGCCTTGATAACCCCGCATATGTAGGGTTCGCCCGGTTGATCTTACTCTAAAACGAGTCAGAAAAGTCACTCTCCTCACATAAAAACCTCAAACTTTCCACGAATGTGCATTGAGGTGGTGCATTTTACCTTATAAAATGTCAAAGCTTAGTTCTCGTTCTGTAAAACAAAATGAGACCAACTAACTTGCTAAAATCCTGACGTGATGTCGAATGGTACTGTACCAGCCACCAGTGCTTTGTACCTTCTGCAGCATACATTTCGTAGAATTTGTTCTCGGCAAGCTTTTGCCGAGAAGAACAAATTCGTTGGTGCCCAATGTATGCTGCAGATGTTTTGGGCAGAGGAGCACGGTACGGAGCAATGGCGACTGATGTGCCATCAATGCAAGCCCTGTATAGACCATTTCATCAGACAGAGAAGAGAGACTTCCCTCGAACCAAAATGCATGCTTACCCTTTCCCTCGAAACGTCATCTGCTCCTCCAAAGGCACTGTTAGAAATGGCCAGGTTAGAACTTGGGCAGCGTAGGGATGTAAGCCTTTCCGGCAATATTAAACCGTTTTACAAGTTTAAAGGGGCCCTGCAATCATATTTAAGCGTCTACTTTTTTTTTGCGGTTTCCACATCTCTTGGGGTTCGGGCAAGCCAGCGGGCACGGAGAGAGTAACTAAATATCAGTGCGTCATATTTTAACCGGACGACACGGAAACTTCCTCCACCTACGAGGGCGACCCGCGTTGCTGAAAGCGCTCGATATACGACGTTTTGGTCCTGGGCTTACTTCTAATCAGAACCGCTAAAAGCTTTTTTTTTAGTCGAGATACAAAATATAAGTGTTGCAAACCGTTTCAGTTATGTATAAAAGTAGTTTTTGTTTAGTATTTTAGATCAGAAAAGAAACATATGCAGTTTATAAAGTACGTAAACAAGAAATGACCCTTCGACATACCCGCCACCAAGTGGCGGAAAAAAACGACGCATACTAGAAAGGGCTAGTGGGATGAGGCGCCGACAAACAGCAAGCGTAGAAAGGTTTCGGATGTATGTGGCGACGCTGCGGTCGAGGATCCGACCGGTTCCGAGTGTTCAAAGGCCTTCGCAAGCAGGTTTGTCGTGCGGTTTGGCCGTTTGGCGGTATGGCAGCGCAAAGTGGCTCCCGTTCTGAACCGATCTTTACCCCGTGTTTGCTGTTGTTTGTGACTAATGAAGTGCCATGCCGAAGTAGTGTTTAATCGCGGAGCAAATGCAATGCGAGCCGCCCTGGCTGCCCGCTTCATACAGCCTATCCAGAACATGCTCTAGTGGCGCCCTCTCGAGCCGTCGACACGGTGTGCGGCTGCCGTGAGCGCTCGCTGAGCTCACCACCTCTCCTCTAGTTCTCGGCCACTCAAGCAACCAAGGATGTCATAAAGGAGTTTATTTTTTGCTTGTTTTTGTCATCTTAATTTGCCTATAACTTTTAAACTAGAGCAAAATTCGAGAAAAGAAAAGTTTCATTAAGTTACTATGTTCAGTGCGCTCAGGTTCGAGTGCAAATTAAAAACCAGTAAAAAAGTCCTTGCAGGGCCCCTTTAATGGCTAGTTTCACATACCTTGTCATATTCGAAAACAGAATTGTCCAGACAGCATTGGCTGTCATTGGTTGTGCAGATAACAGAGAAAAACAAACTCTGAAACGGTGTGCGCGACCCAGGCTGTCACACGAAATAAATGTGGATGTGGCACCTTTCACCTTTTTGCTGCAGCGGTTCCATGCCGATCCCAACCTGCACCACCTGTAATTGTTGAATTTAGAGCTAAAAGAGTTCACTTTTGCAAAAAAAATTACGTCTGCTAGCACCATTTTTTTCTTTCTTTTTAGTGGCCAGTGTACGATTGTAAGGCTTGTGCTGACGTTTATTCCGGATTAAAGCAGAATTGTAAGCGGAGTGCAGCATTGATCTTGAACTAAACAGTTGTATGGCAGCTAGATTGATAGTTTATTAACTATATTTAGTCTCGGGTAGTAATTAGCAGGGGACGCTTGGTAGAAAACAGGACTATGCCAACGATTTTGTAGAACTGGTGGAAGTCAACCATTTCGTCGTTTACCCTGAGACTGGGGGTTTTTAGAAGAGCAAAAGTAACAGAAAAACAGACAGGTCTCAAACTCAGCTACAAGTTTATTTCAACAACCTCCTCTTATATAGTTCGTTCTACGTCGCCATCAACCAATCACAAGCGACTTGTCCTCTGCACCGTGACTTTACAAGTTCCACTCTATCACAAAGGAAACGTTGGGAGTGTTCGCTTCTTTTGTGATAGAGTGGAACTGTAAAGTCTGATGCAGAGGACAAGTCGTTGTATTGGTTGATGGCAAGCAGATACTATCAAGGAGGTTGTTGAAGTAAACTTGTAGCTGAGTTTGAGACCTGTCTGTTTTCTGCTGTCTATGCTAAAACCAGTCGAGTGCTTGGTAGAAATGGTGATTTTGAAGCGTCTGACATGTACCATTGGATCATTTTAGAGCTTGTTTTCTTGTGTTAATTTGCAGTTAACGCATCAGTATGCTGGAATAATTTACAGAAAATGTAGAGCAACACCCGCATAAATGAAGTCGAATATGCAAAAGAGCTGGTTGGAAACAGCCATTGTGACCCTGGATTCCAAACACCGCTTTATTTTGTGTTTGCAAACCTCACTTTTATTCACCCCACCAGCAGAGTGAAGCACTTCCTGAAAATCAAATACTGCAAACAACTTAATTTTTGCACAAACCTAATTTTTGCGAATTTTGCGAATCGCCTACAGTTCGTGAAAAATAGGTCCATGCAAACAATTCCGGTGAAATGTAAAGACATTGGAATCTATGTTAAGATCCCACCACGTTGCACAAATTAGAACCCGCAAATTATTCCAAAACTCCAGCTTTGGCCTAAAGTCAAAGCTGAAGTTTTGTCAAACTGAAGACTAAGTTGTTTACAGTATTCGAGAAAACTTCGAATTTCAAAAGATCACAATTTCAGCCAAGGTTAACAGACAGAACCCTGCAAGAACTACCACACAATGGCACCACATGGCACCTGGCAGGAAAGAAAAACAAAAGAAGGCTAAAAAAAAAAGGAAAAATAATCTTTCCCTTTCCCTCCCCCAAAATGAAAAAAATGAAAAAAGTAGCAGTTGTTGCGAAGCCTGCACATTGACGAAAGCAATGTGCCGGTGCCAACCACACCACAAAGAAAGGTGCTCTCAACATTTAAATTATGCTAATGCGATAAATAAATTCCACAATATCAAGTCCTGAGGAGATAACAAAATTCAAAAGAGCCAGTCGATTTCCGGCAGTACCAGTGCGCTACGCAATGAACACTCCGTCCAGGTAACAGTCTCCGAACGGTGGTCGGTCAGCCAGACTGCTCTGGCGCTCCCAAGTACCCGGATGAAGGTAGAGCGTGCACATTTGATGAAATGGCCCCACTTAAGACTCCCGAAAAACAACGTCTATAAAGAGTTCCCAACTGCTCCATCAGGGTAACGTGATTCTTGGGCTGCAATTGCAATGCGAGCTGTGAGTAGGTGACACAGGCGTCTGATCGTTTGCAAGCGTCTCTGCCTTTCCGCCTGCTTTCTTTCTCGCCACACAACGACGCAGTGCGAGCACCCTTGCAACCAATTTCCACAAAAGGCGTCCGCTATTAAATTTCAAACTTCCCCCATGGCTTTAAATGAACCGTCTCTTCAATCTAGGCTCTGTAAGCGGTGAATGTAACTTGTGGAGCCAGCTCCCGAGGAGCGCTGCAAGCAGACCACCGGGTCGTCTGCTTTCGAGCCAATACGTCGTCTGCTTGCTGTGCCTGTGATGATGCCACGAGTTTAACCGTTGCGAACTTGGTCCTCCACGTTGTTGTCCGCTGTTGACCCTGACAGGTCCGTTGGCCTCATTTCTCAGCAGTAAGGAAGCCATGCCTTGTAATTTCGTAAGGTAAAATGCAACACAAAAAACACCTTTGGGAAATAGTGATACTTCTATGCCTCGGGATTTCTGACAGCCTGTAATGACCATGTCCAAGAAATATAAGACAGTAAAAAGTATGTTATTTATTTTGAATTAAAGGAATGTAAAACTGTTTCTTTAGTATGGTTTTATAATTTCCCGTGTGAAACTTCAAAGCTTGATTTACCTCTTTTGTGAAGAAAAGAGGGCTTGCCATAACCCATCATCCTTGGATGACTTGGTCATTTGTTGATTCTCCATTCGTGCAACTCCAAAGACTATGAAGTATATTTTGTTTTCACATTGCGGGCAAAATATAAATTATGCACAATGAAACTGCCCACGGACTTTAACAAGAGCTTGTAGAATTCATGAGGAGCTAATGGCCGTATTGCATAGAAGAACCCCGATGAACGACGGAGGTCTGAGTATGATGTATTTCGTTTGAAGGTTCTATAAATACATAACGAAGCTCCCGTAACCACATTTTTGTGTTGGTCGTAATCTAACCGGTCGGGTCTAGCCACCTCGAGCACGACCCCATCCCAGCTTGCGAAGAGGCTTTCATAAATTTGATTTAGCCATTGTAGCTCCTTATAGGGAAGGAGATCTAACCTCTGCGCACCAAGTGGCTCACTTTAGAACTACACCCATGGGGACAACATCAACGACGCAGCGTTTGGAGGGGTCTCGTGTTTTGCCGTCACCCCTGTAGTTACTCTGGCCTGCGTGAACAACGCAGCATGCGTTGTGCATGTGACCAGCACAAAAGCCGTAGCAGGCCAAGCTCGTATCCTCCGACGACTGCTTTTGGGAAAGATCCAAATTGTTGTCACTGCCAACATCGCTCCGTTTATTGTCGACACTTTTTACGTTACGTAAAGAATCGAGTCCACTGGCCTAGTGTTGAGTAAACACCGAGCTTTGGAGAAAAGAAATGGGAAAGAGCACCCCTATAGTTTGATCTCATCGCCAATACTCCAAATGTTGTAAAAGAATCTAGCCCAACGTCCTTGCTTTCGGAAGGTGTCGGTTAGGCTCGTGTACCTTTGTCCACACCCAAGACATTTCTGATAGAAGTATAGAGTGCAGCATAGCACATCACCCGAGAGAGGGAGGAAGCCTGCTGATGGAGTGGAGCGACCCTCTCGAACCAGCCGGCAATCTCGTGGTTTCGGGATCTGGCCCACAAACGGTACGACGAGAATGGAGTTAGTCGTAGCAGGAACAAGCAGTTCCTTCTGGAACTCTCTTTTGTGCGATGCCGCGCCGACCCCTCCCAGTTCATACCTCCTCGTGTCTTGTTCGTGCTTTTGATGTGCCATAAATGTCTCTGACGACCTTCTTGCTGTGGTGTTGCCTTTTCAGTTGCTCAGCCGTGCGTTAGGGACCACGGTTCGACACAGTCTTTGAGGAACGAAATTCAGGCTCCACGTGCTGTTGCAAAGGTAGATGAGGCGGTCGCCGTGTTGTCGGCGCAACTTTGCTTCGTCTCGAGGGTAGTTATAATTATCGTGTAGCTGTTGCAATTACTGGTGCTGAATGTACTTTCAGTGAAAGTAAGAAATTAAAATTACAAATTTTTAGTCCTCTTTCAGGTTTCGTAACACGCATTGTTGGACGTAGTAATTGCGGTAGTTGCACTGTTAGCCGAGTCCGAGTGCTACCGTCTTTCTTTATGGCTCGTCTTTCTGACGGTCCTTTCCTTCCCCCAGACCGGCCCAAGAAGGGAAATGACAACAGCATGCGGGACAAGGCCACCATCAAGCGACTGCTCATGTACAAGAACTCTAGGCCCTACAGGTGGGTGCACTTAGGCCACGAATCACAGGGGTTGATTGTGGATGGTAGATTTGGAGGACGTGCATTAACAAGTAGCACGAGAGGCACTGATCTATGTAGGAGTGAAAAAAACATTGAACTAAATTTTAAGTTAAAAAACATCTTGAGATAGTTTAGTACTTTTCTTAAAGGGGGAACTCAAAATTTTCTTCAGTGGGTGGCAGAAAATTCCCCCTCTTTTCTTTTTTCCTCCTCCCCTTTCCTCCTCCATTTCTCCTCCTCGCTTTTTACGGCCTTCTCGCACGAGTGCTAATAGGCTTACCGGCCCCCCGGCAAAATCTCTGTAACCCTTCAAGGTCCTCTGCTTCAATCCCAAACACCAGGGATTAGTTAGGCAGGCTGGATAGGAGCTCGAAAAGGCTAGCTCGCTTTTCTCCTTTTTTTTTTTCTTACTCTTTTTCTGCAGTTCTAAAACACACTCAGATACTCCCGCATGCGGCCACATACGCTACAACACGGCATATTTATCTCGAGTGACTGGAACTTGACCGTCACTGTAGAAAATAAAAAAGGTGGGTATTTTTTTTTTTTGAACTTCGAGCTTTACTTAGAGGGAGCGTAAAATAGTAAAGAGACAAACGCGCAGCATTTAGACAGAAAGACGAGAAGTCCGAAATGTGTCGGCTTCCGATGCAGCACACACTTATACATTTTATATCGTCATATGCTTGCCGTGTATTATTACATCGCTCAACGGAGTACTGTGATTTTTCCCTAAATGAATAATCACTGAAAACATAGCTACGTTTCCATTGTCGGGTCACCCATAAGTAAATCTACGTAAATATGGGGTGTCCGAAATAACGCACCTAATTTTTTTTCTCTTAAAAATTGGACACCTTACGCGAATTAAACCAACTCTATGTTGTCAACAAACGTCTTGCGAGAGCTGCCGTGTTTTCAATTAACCCTAAGCAAATACATGTTTAAGATTAATTACCTAACTTTTTTAATGTTGTATAAAGAGACGAAATGTCAATGGGAAAGCTCTAGAGCTCCTTGAGAAAAACCCAAATCAGCTGTTTGCAACGTAATATAACTGGCGTGTTTTTTTATATATAACCAGTAATGAACTTTGTGAAACAGGACAAAATACCCTGTGATAACACGCCCACACCATCATACAGTCAATTTAGAATGTCCCAAGCTTTCTACGTACGAAAATAGCCACTGCTATTTTCGTACGAGAATTAGAAAACATTTGATCTCAAATAAAATAAATTTAGCGTTCAACCTATTCGGCTTGCTTACTTGATTCAAAACGATATTTGATTCGATTACAATTATTCTGTGCCCGCACACGCCTACTTTATTCTTTTATGAGCTTCAAGTGATACAATGTTTTTCGTTGTGTGAGGTTATTAACAATTTATTATTAACCAATCGTTAACAATCGATGCTATGCGATTTTGCGGTGGAGGCACATTCGAAGATATTCAAAATTGTTCTGATCTATGGTACAAAAAACTTCTCAAGCTTCTTGCTGGTTGGGGCCTTTCCTACACGCAGTACCAGTCATAAAGCCCGAGCCTTATACAGCAGACCGCCTGTATCGACTCAACGCGTGAACACGATAGGAAGCGTGTAGTGCGTACGTTGGAAAAGAGATACATGCGAGCGAACCATCGCGTCTAACGTCTCCGAGCCTCACACAGGATAATGCTGCGCCTAACAAAGTCACTTAGGTCCCCGAAGTAGAATGGTTCAGAACCACTGGTCTATGGAACGCTATCCCTGAGATACCGATAAACGCCGCTCGTACTTCCCGTTGTCGGCATGAATTCGCCTAAACAACGAAAGATGCCAAATCAGATATTTATAACAAAATTGATACTTCAATGACTATTTCTTTGAACAGAACAAGTTATTTGTGTTCTCACAACAGCAAGAATCGCCCTGATGGATCCACAAAGGAAAACGGATCAACAGCGGCATATATCATACCAACACTTCAAGTCCAAAACTCATACCGACTCTCCCACAGAACATCATCAACAACGGCAGAGTTACACGCTATCCTCTCTTCAGTAGAGGATATAAGAGAGACAAGCGGTTCAAACAAATGGCTCATATGTACAGATTCTCAGGCAGCACTTAAAGCTATCAATGCAATGAGCCCTCAAAGCCCAAACTCATCACTCGTTTATAGAATTATAGAAGCTATCAATGATTGCCTGAATTCTGGACAAGCAATAAGGTTACAATGGATTCCAGGCCATCGCGGCATACAAGGAAATATGGAGGCGGACAAGCTTGCTACAAACGCACACACTTGTGACAGGGTGCAATTGAATACCGTATGCAAGTACCGACATAAAATCTATGATAGAGAATCAGTCCAAAGAAATATCATGGGATATATGGTTTAATGATCGAGGTAGAAACTCTATATTATATCATGTAGACCCAAATATCCTTTTTCCAGTTCAAAATGACCTTCCAAGAAAGATCGAAACGTTAATACACCGCTTACGTTTGGGAGTAGCATACACGAATGATTTTTTGTATAAAATAAACCAAATAAATGACCCTAGCTGCGATTGTGGGCACGCGACAGAAACAATAGAACATCTATTCATTGATTGCTTTCGGTTCGACCAGAATCGATCACGACTGAAAGTACGACTGGACATTATTGACAACCGACCATTTTCTCTGAACAAGGTACTAGGCCCGTGGCCTAACCATAGATCTGAGAAGCAAGCATTTTCAGCAATCAGACAATTCCTGGAAGAGACTGATATTGTAAATAATTACTAAAATGGTATGTATTATATAATGCAATATATATGTATATCTGTTCAAGTGAATGATAGTGAATAACTTTACATGCTCGGTGAAAATTAGTGGTGTGATAAGTAATGTGACATGTAAAAGACCGAACTTGTTTGACTGATCGTGTGACATTTCAAGTGGACTCAATGTAACCAAATATTTGACTGCTTTTTGTTTGCGGGAAAACACTTGGGGGGGGGAGGGGGGGGGGGTTAGAGTGTTACGGGGTCATGTGGGATGTTCTATTTATTTTTCCTTGACGAGTAACTGAACATGGAGTAGCCGGCCATGCCTTCATGGCAGCCAACATCTCCAATTTCTTTTTTTTTGGGTCATTTAATAAAGAAGAAGAAGAGATCGTCCTCCAAACCCATGCTAAAAAAAGCCAATCGAACTCGTTGGGAACAGCCAGTGCCAAGCTCAGCTCAAAACAGCTCCTCCGGCGGTTCAGCTCCTTGTCGCGGGTGTGCCGGCTGGCTTCTGAATAATCCTTTCAAATCCTTCAAGCTTTCATTTCCCCCACCCCAAACTTGCAAAAAAAAATAAAAAAATCAAGCAACCAACCAAACAAAAACAAAAAGAAGAAAATGGCGAGGAGAAAACGAGAGACAATTTTCTCCTTTCGCAGTGGCCAGAAGGAAAGTGAGGGTCGTGTTCCTTCTCTCTGCTTGCGGGCCGGCTTAGATCTAGCACCCTGAGCGTGGTTTTTCAATTATTCGGATATAATTTGACCCCTAGGTCTCGAGTTCGGACGGCGTCTCCAATTGCTCGTCTTTTCTGCGGGTCCGTGGAGTTTCGTGAAAATAGACGCATCTGTCTGGCGATTTTCTCCACACTGGCATTCTCCGAACCCATGTTCACCCGTTGGGTTCTCCGAGCGATCCGATTGGTTGACTGTGCTTCGATTTGTCGACAGAGAAAACCTTCTCGTAGCGTGACGAAATGATTCTGGACCGGGTAATCTAAGGACCGTGCAAGTGGCAGCCCGTGTCCGGCTCGCTTGTTTTCGTCGATGCGTTGTCGTGAAAACGCTTTCACTCCTTGAGTTGCGGCCCTCGAGCATCGTGCGGCTGCTTGAAGGCTGCATCGATCGTTCATTTCTCTCGGATGTGCAACAAAGCGGTGGATGTCCGTGATCTCTTTGTTATAGTGTGGAACCTAGCTCTGCTCTTAAAGCGTCTTATCTATTCTTTTTTATTTATTTTGTTTTGTCTTCAGCTTTGCCTCGTGGCTGTTTCTCGTGTTCCCCATCCGTACAATAACATCCCTCTCATGTGGCCAGCAATTCACATTTAGGTGCGGGTCTTGTTTTATGGTGCCGTTGCTGGCACCATCGTAAAAGTGGGAACTTTCGTAAAAGATTTTTTTAGACGTGTTGAGCTTTGTTCCTCGGCAGGGCGACAAACGGTGCTACGCATTCTTGCGCTATTGTAACGGTAAGTTTCCAAAAGAAAGGAGCACGAGGTCCCTGCTAGAGGAAATCTTTGGGGTTTTGCTGATAGCTAGCCTCAGCTGCTTTGTAACATGGAGCATCAGAGAAATTTGAATAACAGACTTTATTAACTCGGAACGTTTTGGGAGGAGGCTTTCCTACTATAAATGTGTACAAGCTAAGGTTGTAGAACATTTTTGTATCGGGGTATCGGAAGAGCAGAGAGAGAAGAGACAAAAAGAAAAAACAACCGTGTCAAGTGACGCGATTGCTGCGCCATTTGCGCCAAAGTGCTTACCTTGCCAGATCCTGCTACATTTTGCCGAAATGTGATCAGTTTGCACCAACATTGCACCAAAACGTAATTTCACTTCATTAATACTGAATATATAATAGCCGAGGCCCCGCTATAGAGCAGGATCGTTAAGGTAGGCCTATCAAAATTTTCAGAACTCTCGATTCTCGCCTCTAATAACATACTACCGTAATATCCCGAAATAGCCCGCCTAAAATCGAGAGAACATTGGGTGACAATAAGCAGTGAGCTAACTTTCAGTGTGCAATCAAGAAAAGTTGGAAAAAATGCTATTTTTACATCATGTGAGCCAAGCTATTGTCAAACATGTTATCGCGGCGAGGGGCAACGGAGCAAAGATGACCGGACTTCCCAGTCAGCAAAGTTCGCTTAGATCCCACCATAGCTAGCTAGACGCATTTAGGCCGAGGTCATCATTATTCCGAACGCTACAATTATTAGGCCATCTTTCGGTGTTTAATAGAAAATAGCGAATCCAGCCAAAAATAGGGGGCGGGTTACCTTTCGGGGGTGGGGCGTTTCTCAGGATTTTCGGCACTCGATTGGATCTTTTTATCAAACACCTACTGTACTCGGAAGTCGCTCATGTTTTCTCATGTTTGTGGTCTGTTCTGGTCGGTTAGGAAGGTAGCTTAGTTGAGTGCACTTCTCACTGCACACTGGTGCATTGCAGTGAAGCGAGAACTGTGGAGTGGACGTTGCGATTTTGTGTATCTTGCTTCGCTGCAGTGCAGCTGTATGCTAAGGGGAAGGCACTCTTCCAGAGCAAGACATTGCACACACAAGCGTTAGATATACAAAAAAAGAAATAAAAAAGTAACTTTCTAAGTTTTGATGTAGCAACCCTACCTTGCAGTAAACAGTTTTGAATAAGACTGTGGCTAGTATATATGATAGATGATGGATGAAGAGTAAATCAAAAATAAAATATAAAATATTCTAACAATTTTGTTTTATTTTTCAGACTAGAGATTCAGCGAGGGTACTTGAGTATTGCGGGAAGATTTATATGGGCGGCTCTATTAGCTTGTATGTTTATGTCAACTCTCCTGTTTCGTTGTCACCTTTAGATTGGTTCCATCTGTGCAACGGCACAGGGAACGGAATAAATTAGAACTAAATTTGCTCCAGCAGAGGATGGAAACTTGGGTGTAACCTTAAAGGGGCACACATCAAAATCAAATTTTTTTTATTATCCGAAACGATTGAAAACGATGCCGAGAAATTACCCTCAAAATTCGAAACTTGAGAATTCGGTATTTGTGAAGTAAAAAAACAATTTCCAAATGCCGAATTCGAAGTTCCTGCGCGATCCGCGCCGGTGCGTTGACGTCAAATATTGCGGAGTCCTGGGAGTCCACTTTATTTCACGATTCCGTGCTGGTGCCATCGCGACCCAAAGCGAGGAGGAAAGGAGCGGCAAATGGGGGCACCGGCAAACCGGGAAAAAAAAACGGTTTTGAGTGGTGTCGCCTGCCCAGGCAGCATGTTTTCCAAGGGAGGATACAAATCTAGGAGACGACATCACATTGGACTCCGATTTTTGGTATTTCAAAAAGAAGGGCCGGCCGTAGTGAGTTCGCAATTGCATTAAAAGACATGTTTTACGATTGCCGTTATTAAATGCTATAAAAATGCCGCCTACAAAGCTTCTAAATTTTATGATTTTTGATGTCACGAATCAAAAGAAGCGAGGAGGCGAGGAACGGCAGACGAGGGCGCCAAAAACAAAAAGGTGCGCGCGTAAAATCTTTTTTTTTTGCGATGTGTTTTTTTTTTTTTTTGCGTGTTTATGACTACAATTTGCATCGTTTTAGACAATAAAAAAAAATACGACCCTTGGGGTGTCAGTGCCCCTTTAATGAGTTTGACTGGATTGTTGCTAATTACTTTTTATATGCCAGTTTTTCTTGTCACAAAATTATACATATAAAATGTAATTGATGTTATTAATTTAATGACAAAAGCTTTTTTTAACCTGAATTCTTAATTGCAGTTTTGTTAACACTTTAGTGAGATATCAGTTTGAGTGCTCAATATTATTCTGTTCTAACATTATATTCCTGGAATATAATATTGTTTACCTTTGACCCTGTATTTGAAATAACCAGTTCTTACTGTCCTTCAAACTCGGCCTATTGTTGTCGTGCCTGGCGTTTCTACACGCAACTCAACACCTAGCTAGTTCTGTGTTTGAGGCGTTGGAAGATATCGAACCTGCCGTGCAGTTGATGCTGACAGAAGGTCGTACAGAAGTGGGAAGGCAAAGTAGACAATGTCTTTAGATGGATAGGCCGAGCACACCCTGGAAGCCCCTAGAGCAGTGGTTCTCAAATAGGGGTCCACGGACCCTTTGGGGTCCGCAAGGGCCTTTTAGGGGTCCGCGAAGCCCCGCCTCATCAGTCAAGCCCGACAATAAAAGTTATATTTTGTTTCAGATTGAGCAGAAACGTTTCAATTTCCGGTTGAGTTTCCTGGTGCGTATGTCAATGAGAGAAGTCTACTTCTTCACACCAGCCCTTA